>PVJD01001140.1:0-301212 GCA_004026545.1 Mormoops blainvillei
GTTGATATCCAAAATGTATATAGAACTTATAAAACTCAACACCAAAAGAAAATACAATTAAAAATGGGCAAAGGACCTGAATAGACCCTTCTCCAAAGAGGACCTACAGGTGGCCGATACACATATGAAAAGGTGCTCAATGTCACTAATTATCAGAGAAATGCAAACTAAAATCGCAATGGGATACCACCTCACACCAGTCAGAATGACTAGCAGCAATAAACCAACAAACAGCAGGTGCTGGTGAGGATGTGGAGAAAGGGGACCCCTTTCACACTGTTGGTGGGAATGCAGACCGGTGCAGCCACTGTGGAAAACAGTATGGAGTTACCTCAAAAAATTAAACATGGAACTGCCTTATGACCTAGCGATCCCACTTCTGTGAAGATATCCAAAGAAATCCAAAACACTAATTTGAAAGAACACAAGCACCCCTGTGTTCATTGCAACATTATTTAGATTATTGACCTTTACCTAAAATGCTTCCTTACAAAATGTGGTCTTAGTGTCATGGCATTTGTGGGGATGACACTGAAGCCAGAAACTGGAAGGAGTATTTTCTGAGGCCGGATCTGTCTTAGGATGCTCTGACAAGGCTCTGGAGATATCTGGGCCTGAGCCCACAATGCCCAAGGGCAGGTGCTTGTCTTCTTGTATCTTATAGACTTTCAGGAGGTATAAGCGTTTACTGACGTAAATCTCAGCAACCTTCCTGACAGTGTGTCCAAGGGTCTAATTCCTCAATGCGTACATGAGGCATATAAGATGAGGTGCATATGTAAAGTGCATTGTTAATGTCAGTGAAGACCATGTGCCTAAAGCCAGCAACAAATAGGGACCCGCATATGTGTCATCACAAGAAAGTATGACAGGAGCTAATTAAAAATGAAGACTCTGTATTTCTCAAAATATTTTCTGCCTCCTCCTCGCCATCATTAGTGTCGCACTTATTGGCGTTATTTACTTTAAGTTTTCCGGAGGGCGAGATAGAGAACACTGTGCTTCCCGATCATATTTGACTTATTCGAATCTCCCCTCCCCACTTGTGCTTTATTGGTAGTGAATCTTTCGGATCACCTGTTGTGAGGATTAGGCGTTGGGAACCAATAACCAGGGATTTTAGGGCAAGTGAAGAAAGCAGTGGTTTGGAAATGGCCTTGGGAGGTTTACAGAAGGACCCCACTCTGCCCATTTCAATCTTTAGGATATGGGATAAGAGACAATGTGCAGTGCCCACAGGTTGTGGTGGGGGAGGTTCTTGTCACATGGGCCCTCCTGGGGAGCCTGTTTGGGAGGATTTTTGAAGAGGTAGAAGATGTAGAGGTGTTATAGGTTGAAATGTGTCCCCCCCATTCATGTCGAAGTCCTAACCCCCAGTACCTGAGAATGTAGCACTAATTGGAAATAGGGTTGTTTCAGATGTAATTAGTTAAATTAGGATGATGTCATTAAGGTGGACCCTAATCCAGTATGACTGGTGTCCTGACATAAAGAGGAAATACGGGCAGAAATAGGCACACAGGGGGAACACCAGTGAAGACGAGGTCAGAGATTGGGCTGATGTTTCTACGGTACAAGGCATGCCAAAGATTGTCAGCAAACCACTGGGAGCTAGGAGACAGTAGCTGAAACCCATTCTCCCTGACAGCCCTTAGACGAGACCCACCAACCTCTTGGTCTTGGACTTCTAGAATTGTGAAACAATGAAGTTCAGTTGTTTAAGTATCCCCCTCTCTCCAGTTCGCGGCCCTTGGTTATGGCAGTCCTAGATGATGAATACAATGGTGACAGTATCATGGACAGAGCCTTGCAGAATTCTAGCAAGAGGAGGATGGGCCAGCTACAGGGAAGGAAGCTCAAAGAATAAGCTTGAGGGCATGGAGAAGATGGGAGGAATGGCTCCTGCAGTGGGTGGTCACAAAATCTGGGAACATAGCTCCATTTTTACATATGGAATTTACCAGTCACGTTTTTCATTTGCAATGGGAGATGTTGCGTCAGGTTCTGGCATACGTGGGACTGGAAAAGCTTAAAGAAATATTAGACAAATGTGTCTTGAGGTGTCAAGCAGCACCATTGAAAGAATTCTGCGGTGATTTGTTCTAAAGCTTTCAACAAGTTGATCAATTTCATCTACTTCACCTGTTGCTGAGTTTTTCTTAACCTTAGCAAGAATACTAATTAGTTATGAAAACCTATATTGATGAATGAGGTGAAGGTCCTCTGAGGAACACGCATACCATCCATTAGCAGTTGATTTATTCATTGATGGAATGTCCTTGGAAAGAGTATTTCGGGTTATAGGGAAAGTATTTTGAAATGTTTTAGGATGTAAGTTAATCCTGTGACTACATCCATTACTTATGAAAGAAAACATATATATACTGTCTTTTAGTATACTGGAAATGTTTAAAGCCATTAGTTAATTATCTTCTCTCATGGATCCGGTTTAGTAATTTTTACAAACTAACATCTAATATGGGCCTAGTTCTTGTAAGAGAGAAGAGACTGAAATTTATTTACTCCGTGTGAATTTTCTTAGAGAGTCGTCCAATTCTTTTCAGTTTCTCAGCCTTTATAAACCAATATGAATGTGATAGATTTTATTTAAACCTGAAACTATGAGTATTCTTTCTTTGTTTTCTTCTGTTTTGTCACTGTGATACTCGCATTCACCCTCTCGCTTGCCCTTTCCTTCCTCCCGTGTGTGTGTGTCACTGTCCACGAGGCTCCCACTACACAAATGTGCACATTTACGGGGTCACATGGGCTACTGGGCAACATGTGTTTGCTGCAGGTGTGTTTGCCTATTTCACTTAGAATGCACTTTCCTTCTTTCAAAAGGACTAAGGTGGCAGAGGGGAGAACTTTTTTATCCACATGGTTCTACATTTTGAGATTGTGAGTATATTTCAGTTATACCAGTGATGTTAATAATTAGGAATTAATATGGGCTGATAATTAGGTTGAGAGTTAAGAAGGCGCTATGGATCCTAGCTCAACCATGTCCTTGTTATGTGACATGGGTTAGAAATCTCAAAGCCACTGTGGTGAGAGTGACCTGTTTCAGATAGTGTGTGTCAGCAAATGAACAAACAAACAAAAATTAGCTTGTTACAGGGCATGCTCTGAAATTAAAGTGATTTCATCCTGAGAGAAATAATGGAGTTTTCTTAACATTGCTGATTTGATGCAGGTTGTTGCATTTTCAGAGGAAAGGACCTTCGATATATTATCAGAGGATATGGTCTCATGGCCTACTTATAATAAAAGCAAAAGTATAAGTCAGGGAAAGACACGTCCTGTATGATACATCTTATATGTGGAATCTAAAAAAGCCAAACTCACAGCAACAAAGACTAGAATGGTGGTTAGCAGCAGTTGGGGGACTGGTCAGAGAGCACTAACTTGCAGTTATAAGGTGAGTAAGTTCTGGGATCGAAAGTACAATGTAGTGATCGTAGTTAATAATATTGTATTATATCCTTGAAGTTGCTAAAATAGATCTTAAATGTTCTTCTCCACAAAAAAAGGAATTGCTAATTATTTGATGTGATGCAAGTGTTAGCTAATGCTGTGGTGTTTATCATTTTGCAAAATATGTGTTTCAAATCAACACAGTGCATACCTTACACTTAGAACATTAAACTTAAACATTGCAAGTAATGCTTTTCAGAAAAGACTAAAAATCTAGATAATGTAATTCATATTAATCATTTTTCCAGCTGAATGAAATTGGCATTCCCAATGACATTCTCAATGGCATTCTCAATGAACTAATGATAAAGCCAAATCAACACTGAACACTTAAAAACAAATAAAAACTGGAGTGAGAACAAGAAAGGCACGTGCAGACTGTTCTGGCCATCTGTAGGAATTTGTGTGCCGACATGAACTCAAAGCAGGACGGCCGGCACGGCATGGATACCTCATTGGTTCTTTAACTTGGGGAAGTGAGAACAGTGGCTTTAGCGCACAGGCAAATAAAGTTCCTTTGAATGAAGCTGTTAAAAGAATTTGAATTTGAACATGGAAGGACTTTAAATGGCCTTTTTTTGTACATGAAATGGTCTCTTTTTGTGGAAAAATATTTGAGGTCGCTATGTATATTATAGGTACTCAAATATTTGGGAAATGGCATTATAGTTAGAAAAAAAATGAACCCAGGTTGAGTCTGTTATGTTGCCTGATCACCCATTGGAGGTGTGATGATCGGGTATTGATAGGAAGATACACCAGTGCATTTTCTCCCCAGGACAGACAGACACCGTATTTGCTCAACAACAACAAGAAGGCAGCAAAGCATTCCCTCAATAGCGGGAGATCTAACATTTCTAGCTGAAGAGTATTTAACAAGAAGTGCATTTTTAAGACTACACTGTGTTTGAACAGGTCAGAGTGAGAGCCTTAGTCTTACAACAAAAGTCAAACTTAAGGTGGAATAAGTCATAGGTATTTTTAAATTTTATTATACTCGAAACATTGTGATATCGTCAGCTTTTCCGCTTGTTCTTTCAAAATACCCCTGTGACTAGGGCCTCGCAGATAAGATGCACTCGGGTCCTTTGGGGGCGCCCTGGGGCCCGGCGAGGACCCTGTTTGCTCTGCCTCGTTCCCCTGCTTCCTCTGTAAAATGAGACCCTTCTTCCTTGCGTTTCCTGATGTCACCCAAGAGTTCTTAAATTATTTTTTAACGAGAGAGGGTGTCCCTGTCTTTGAAAAGGCTTAGCATAGCACATTTCTATCTTTCTGTACACATCTAAGAAATCAGAAATAGGTGTTAGTAGAAACTGAGAGCCCGTTCTTCTGCAGCCCCTTGATTTTACCCATTAGCAGTAATAGGGCGTGAGAGCCCGACTGAGCCAGGGTGCTTGCGCCAGGAAACGTGACCGCATGGCCGTGCTCTTTGGGCTCATAGATCTTTATCAGAGGACAGAATGCAGGAAGGTCAGTGGAAGAGTTGATTTTCAGTTTTGCATTCCCAAATTTTTGTGGTCTTTCCACATGGTAGTTTAAAAATATAAAAGGATTCCATTTTCGTTTTTTTGGCAGAAGCGGTGTAGGGTGTGATAATGTCTTCCACACACCAGCGACCCTTGCAGAGCAGTCCCTGCCCTCGGGGCTGCCTATGAGGGCCTCCTAAGGTGCGGTGAGATCTGTGCAGAGACAGAGGGCGGGAGTCCCGCCGTGGGGGGCGCGCGCTAAGCAGAGGGAGTGTCAGCAGCAGCGGAGTTTAGACCCCTAGAGTGTCTGGGGAGGGATGGAATATGGCAGAGTTTAAAGTTTATGTTTTATATATACTATTTCATTTAATCTTAAAATCCTCCAAGGCGTCATCATCCCTATTTTACAGATTAGGAAAGAGTAGTAGTGAGCAGCCCAAAAATACACCAGTAAATTTGCGAGAATAGTATTGAATTGCCTAAGAAATGTTCCTTGGGTTATAAAATAAGCAAATTTTGACTTTTCATTAAGCTGGTATTTTTAGCTGCCTTTGTTCAGATCTTTTTTACAAGTATATAAATTAGTGTTGTTTTCTTACGAAGAGATTCACTGGGTTTTAAAAAATAGATTCAGCGAATCACTCAGAAAACCTGTTATTTACTAATATTTATTTACTAATATGTCGTTCATTCTGATTTGGGAGTCAGTTTGATTTAAATTCCAGCTTTTAAAAAACTAAGTAGAGGGACATTTTTTTAGCTCTACGTTTTCAAAGTAGTATGTACAGATAGTATTGAACATTGTGAATGGGCTAAATAATTTCAGTGAAGAAAAATAGAGTAGCCAAATTATTTTTCGGTGAAAGGAGGTGATAAGATTTCCCTTGCGCTATTTCACGTTGAAGACCTTTCGACAAGCCGGTCAGAGCCCTGCCGGGCTGTTTCGAAGGTGCTTTAAAACTGACCTGATTTTTCTCCTCCCGGCACATCTGAAGTTTCTTAAGGTTTTGGAACTTTCCTCTGTTTTAAATGTTACTTAACTCTTTGGTTTGACCATTGAATGCAATGTTATGACATTTAAGGGGAAAAAAATCCTATAAGCATTAATCAATCTAAGATATTTGTTGCTTTTGCATTCGACCCCATCCAGCTTTCATGCTGACATACACCATTCTGGAGGCGCCGCCTGCTTGTTTAATTGTTCAGGACAGAACCCAGTTTGATCTCTTTCTGTGCTTTCAGTGCTGGTAAATTAATCAAAAGAAGTTACTGCTCTGCTGGGTGTTAGCAGGAGTTGAGATGTTTCTGCTCCAGGGCCTGTTCATCAGCTAAAATGCTTTTAAGCCCCAAATAGAGAGTAAACAGTATCACTGCGGCTGCTTTGAGGTGAGCCATTACTTGTGGCCGCTTACGTTTGGGAAGGGGCCTGTTTGTATTAGCAGTTATTCTGGTTTGGGTTATAGCCTTTTCAAATTCCTTTTCTCCTCTTTATTTCAATGTTTTTAGTGTTTGTGAAGAACCACCCCCGCCACCGTCGCTGCGTGCACACACCGCAGGCACTTCAATAGCAGAGCATGGAGATCAAAATCAGGGGGCGCAGGTTGGTGCTATGCCAACATTTTTATAAAGTCTGAAAGCTAAAATGTGTATAGTAACCAGAGTTTGTCCTTAGGGGACAATAAAGTTATAACACAAATTGGGATAGAAGTTATAAGAATAGTTTTTATTAACACGACATCATGTTAGGCTTGTCGGTTTTTCTTCCATTAGATAAAAGTCGACACCTATTATCATTGGCGTTATTTGTGCCAAGCATCGTGCTGGGCACTGAGGACGCAAAAGGACATAGTCTTTGCCTTCCAGGAATAAGTCCCACGAAGAAAATGGACACATAACTGGTCCTTTCAGGGTGATGGGGTGAGTGTTCTGAGTGAGATTCGCTAGGGGACGGTGGGGACATGGAGGAAGGGAGGGACTATGTTAGGCTGGTGGCATGGAAGGAGACCCCTGGGTTGGGGAGGATCTTCAGAGGAGTCCCTCTAAAGAGGAAGTAACATCTGGTCTTCTGAATGGACTAGAAAGCCACTGAGGGGAGACAGGAAACTAGGGGGTTGGAGGAGATTTTGTCAGGGGAAAAAGCAGGGAAGCAGGAATGTGGGTGGAATAAACCAGCCTCATGTAGTTTTTAAAAATTAATTTTTCAATTGCAGTTGACATGTAACATTATATTAATTTCAAGAGTACAATGTAATGATTAGAGGTTTACAAGTGATCATCCGGTAAGTTTAGTAACCACCTGACACCCTAGATAGTTATTATTGCAGCATTATTTACAATAGCCAAGACATGAAAGCGACGAACATCAGTGTTCATTGACAGACAAAAGGATAAAGAAGATGTGGTGCATCTTCTATAATGGACTATCACTCAGCCATGAAAAAGAATTACCGTTTGTGACAACATGGATGGACTTAGAGAGTATTAAGCCAAATGAAGTAAGTCAGATGGAGAAAGACAAATACCATATGATTTCACTTATATGTGGAACTTAAAAAACAAAATCAATGAACAAACAACAGGCTATTATGTATTTTTAAGGTATAACCGATACACAAAACCTGCACATAATTAGTGTGTACAATTTGATAAACTTGGTCATACGCAAACACCGTGAAACCATCACCACAGTCAGGATGGCAGACGTACTCATCGTGTCAAAAGCTTGACCAGGAAGCCTTTCGAATGGTGACCTCCTAAGCTTAGGCTTGTCCCTGCAGGGGACACTGAGGCATTTAGGGAAGAGCGCAGTGGGCACGTTGGCCTCTGAGCAGAGCAAGCCTGCGGTGAGACAAAGGAGCGGAAGGCAGCAAACCCATTTTGTTTGTTCAGATTTTCTTTAAAAGTGAAAGGGAAATTAAAACAAGATGTTCTGGTCACTGCTGAGAAGAATAAATTACTTAAGATAACTATAATATTGTCTCATTAGTTTCTAATCATTGATGTCTACGTTTACGTTATGTAAAGAGCTCCTACTTGTATATACAAAATTTCTGTTTCTGAAGAGTTGCTTGGGAAAAATAGAAATCTTTTTTGGAATTACATTACTAGTTCAGTAAAGTAACATAGCAGTAACCTTTCCATTTTAAAGCCTGATAATTTCTTGTTTCATTTGTCCAGGGTTTAAGATTGAAGTGAGTTTTTTTTTTTTGTTTTTTTTTTTTACTGCAACACAATGTGCAGATGCTCCTCGGCTTACGACTGGGTTACATCCAGATAAACCCGACCTACCAGACATCATAGCTTAACTACCAGGGTGACAGTGAGCTCACAGCCGCGCTGCTGTCTTAAGGGTACAAACTCCATGTTCATGGTGACATCTAGCTTATTGTGTAAATGTGATTTATTGGGTGGGCTCCCTGATTCTCCTACAACCTTCTCTGTGGTTTTTTGAAGGTAAGTGAACCGCCCACATCCTTAACCTATTTTGAATTCGGCCTTGTCCAGAGATGTTTGGTGAGCCTGAGAGTACCCGTAAGAAATTATGCCCATAACAAGAGGCATAGAGGCACAGTGCAAAGAAATGTCAGCATCTCGTTTTTGAGGGCTTTTTTGTATGCTTTGTGTTTGGAAAGCTCAGCTATCTTTTGGGCTGGCCAAAAAGTTTGTGTGGTTTTTTTCTGTAAAATAAAAGACACATTTTTCATTTTCACCACTTTATTGATTTGGATATTTTCAGTACATTGGCTATCTCCCGCGTGGTAGAATGTTGATTATCCTCAGTTAATGTCTCCATTTGATTGCTATCGACTCCAACTGGTCTACCTGAGTGTGGAACATCATCCAGCAAAAAATCTCCAGCATGAAACTTCTCCCACCACTTTTGACACATTCAGTCAGTCACAGCACCTTCTCCAAACACTGCACAAATCCTTTTTTTGCATTTCAGTTGCGTTTTTACCTTTCTTGAAATAATAAAATATAATTTGCCAAAAACGTTGCATATTTTCTTCCATCTTCAATATTAAAATGGCTGCACAAAAATTCACCAATTTCGATAAGTTTTTTTTAAATGCACACTGATATGACAGCTGTCACAATACAGTCTAACACAATTGTTTTGAATGAAGTTAAAAGACAACTAAGCACTACTAGAGCCATCTTATGAAAAAAACCACACAAACTTTTGGACCAACCCAATATATGAGAGTATAAATATCATATAATGTAGTATGATTCAAATAGCTACAGTGAAGCTAGCCATATAAGCCTTTAAGAAAGAGTGCGGAATTGAGCAAGGCCTTGAAGGATATTTAATCAGGCTTTTGTTCTTTAGAACTTATTTGCTTTTTCATTACAAAAGTTATACACGTTAATGATGCAAAACTGAGAGGACAAAGTGAAGGAATAATATGCCTAACTCCGTTCTCCTCAGAGATAACCACTTTGTAAAATGTTTCTCCCCAAGCTTTCTCTCTGCATGTAGCCTTCCATGCCCATATTCCGGCGAGCACATTTTAGATCTACAACGTTCTCAATGGTGTGATACCGTGAACAGACCTTTTAGGACTGTGTGATGCCTGTGACCTTGTCTGCTTTTCCATTTACTTTTTTAGCCCAAATTCCTGGAGAAAAGTGACTGTTCATAAGTTACATGTGGGTGTATATATCCATTAGTAGAATACGAGGGGGCTAGTTTACTCACACATTGGCATTATGTATTTTTAGTCCCTTAAGCCTTTGCCAAATCTGTTCAAACTGTTCCCTTCACCCGAACTGTTACTCTGTTTGGCCCACCTTCTCTGTTCATTCTGTCAGAACTAACTCAGAGAAAGGCTTCTGTGACTGTCCCCCCCTAAGTCTTCTTCCCTTTACTCACCCCTCTCCACCGCGTCTTTGACCGAACTGCTAGGCTCTGGCAGCCTTCGCTTCCCGCCTGGCTGGAGGGGTGTGTAAACCACCCGCATCTGTCTTACTGGAGAGTGGAGAGCTGGGGGCAGGGACGGGGTCTGGGCCAATGTGTGGTCTTCGGACTTTTCCATGGTAGTCTTTACCAAGCTGGGCCTTAAGAGAAGGGACAGACCAGGTCAGGTGAAGTAGTGAACTTGGGGCTCCACTGTTCAGAGAAATACTAGCCTGACTGCACATACAAGAACACTGTATGAGCCAAAACAGCAGGTAAATCTGGGACGAGGAACCACAAACCGATGTGGCTGATGCACACTGGGAGCCCACAGACTGAGCGATAGCACTCACGGTGTGTGGTCCCACAGCTGCCCCTTAGTCTCGACCTCCATACGTTTATAAAACCATTGCTAGATTCTTCAGCGCCCAGCGCAGTGCTGGTTCACATGAATGTTGGCCAGACGCTCTGGGCTGTGTGGTTATTCACTTCCCCTTCCCTTTAATGAATACAATACTCTGCCTTCTTCAGACACGAGAGCAATGTGCCGCTGTAAGTTTGGGGGCTCTCATTCTAGTGCAGTAGGTCAGTCCACAGGTATTATCTGAGGGCCAGCCATGTGCCAGGCATGGAGGGGAGCATGGTGGTTATGTGAAACAGTAACTGGGTGCCGGCCTTCATGGAGTGACACAGAGGGATGACCTCTCTATGCCTGCGATGTCATCTCCCAGTCTCTCTCTTTGAGACCTGTGGTCATGAGAACTGGCAGCCCCAGGAAAGTCAGGAGGCCGTGCTCCGGGATGAAGCGTCTCTTTGCCTGTGTGATGATCTCCTTTTCCCTGGTGCTTGGTGAGTGGGTGTGCATGCAAAAGAGAGATGCCACCTGTGTCAAAACTTAGCCCCTGGAGTTAAGGAGAAGTCTGTCCTTGGTTCACATAGCGTCTGGAAAAATAGAAAATGGCTGTTTCCTAATTACCAGTAAAGTACATTCAGCCAACACTCGTGTGTATTTTTCTCTCCTTCATTCACTCAGGGACTTGAAAAAAAGTTGGTCTCCTCCCCTTTCACTTAGTACAGTGTCTGTGTGACTTACTCCAAGAGCTGTTAGGCGACCCGCAGATACCGCCCGACTCAGCCGGGACTGATAGCCCTGACTCATCGCTGCAGCACCTCGGAGGCATTAGGCTGTCTCCCCACATCTAGTTTAACTGCCCCATGCGTTTGTGCTGGTTGACGAGTCCGCTGCAACCTGCAGAGTTGCGTTGCTTAATGTAGTTTCTTTGTTCTACTAATGACCTAAACTACCTAATATGCTGATAAAGAGCCCCAAAATGTGCAATAAAAACTGACAACGACTCTATGTGCCTATTAAATGCCCTGGCGGCTGCTTTGCTGCGGCTCGGGAATGTCAGTGGGCACATCAGACAGAAGGGGCTCATTACCGCGCTGCCTGCCCAGACCCATCACCTTTATCTTTCCAGGAAGCAATGGCCTTCTGTTTGCTTCTTAGGAAAACTTCAACTTTTAGACATTTTGAATGGAAAAAACCCTAACTGATTTTTCTTTTCTGAGTTTTTAATAATGTGACTTAATGGGCTGCAGCTAGCTTCTTGGAAAGCAATCAGAACTGTCTTTTCAATCATGTTGGAAAACTTTTCCCTTTGACTGAAAATTAATGCCTTCAATTTTAGAAGAGCTCTACCTCGAGGTTTGTATTCAAATAAAACCCCACGTAAGTAGATGTCCTGGAAGAATTGTCTGATGTCAGAAGGAGGCAGACAGGTCTTAACTCTTAAAATTGTTTAGATCAAATATAAAGAACAAATTCAACTTGTAATTTAATTTCTCATCATAGTTTTTGTCATAATTTCAAAGATAAACTACTTTTCAGAATTTTTTTTTGTTTTTTGTTTTGCTATAGCAGTAGATTATGATGTAAGAAAATAATTACAGATTTCATTAGGGTTATTTTAGGTTCACTGAAAATGGTTAACTCTTGCAGGGGGTAATTCTATTTTTGTCTTCTCTGGTGTCATTTTACATAGTTAGCAGGCTTGAAATTTTTTCGTATCCTTTCCTCTCCATTTGCTTTAGAAAGAGTGAAACTGATGATAGACTTCCACTTGTATTGATGTGACCCCAATTGGGGTATTGGCTGTTCTGTTTCACTTTTGGCGATGAGAGTAAGAAGCCCATTTGCAGTGCATGAATGAAAAACATCAGTCCTCCACGCTTGATGTCACTTGAGGTAAAAGATCATACTTGCAGCGGTTGTATGTGTTTCGTGTGTTTGTAATTTATTCCACGGAACAGGAGACATTGTTTTAGGGTGTGAGGCTACTTTGGCCTAATTGTACAGTTTTAATCATTCAAAAGTTCTCTCTTTGTTCGTTATTTGCTCTCTGCGTCCAGTTTCCATGCATGCTATTTCCCTTGTAGTACAAATCAGAACTGCTCCAGGTGTTTCTGCACTGTGTCTCATGCAGGTAAAATTAGCAATAGCATTGTATGCCAGGTGCTCTATCAGATGCATGGACAACTGAAAACTGAAGACATAATCTTTACCCTACAAGAACTTGCAACCATGTCCGTGTTTATAGATATTCATATTCGGTGTGTATGAATATTAATGTGACTATATTAAAATAATTTAATGGGTTAGCATATAAAGAAAATCTATATAAAATTATACGTGGAAACAATTCAATACAGGACTTTAGGAGAAGGGATGATAAATGCAAACAGGGATACATCAGCCAAAATTTTCTTCTCTGCTGGTTTTCATCCCATCTTCATCCTAAAGATCCTAAGAGCCAGCAGTTTATGGGGGAAGAACATTTTCCGCCAGAACTAGCTCAGAGCCTGGATGGTGTCCTCCGTGGAGAAGTGAAGAATGGTGCTTGGCGCGTGATCTGAGCGTCAGGTGGAAAGTAAGATAGGATTTTTTTCTATCCTGCCTTTCAAAATGCTTGTCACCTTTACAATGTATTTGGTCTTCAGGGCTCTCTTGTGAGGCAGATGGCAGTGGTGACATCCCCAAACTCCAAGCAGAAAGCTGAGAATGGGGGATAAGGTGACCTTGCTCTGCTCTAACAGAGTGATGAGCAGGAGACCTCCAGCATGTGCACTGTCCGCAGCCTGGCCTGGCCCGATCGCTCAGCAGAGCGTCCGAATGGCTGCTTCCGCAACAGCCGAGATTGTACCAGCTAGGTGAGCGTGCAGACGCTGGACTGAGACCAGTGTAAACGTTTAGGTCCTGTCTTGGCCACACGTTAGGTTTCTGTGGCTTTCGGCACATGGTGTTGACCTTTCTGAGGTAGTCAGAATAATACCAGTTTCTCAGAGTTGCAGTGAGGATTAAATTAGCCAGGGCACGGGAGGCACTGAGCCCAGTTACTGATGAAGAAATAGCACAAGCTAAAGCAGCTTGTGCTATTATTATATGATATCTCATATTTTTGCATTCAGCTTAAAAAGTATAGGTTTTAATACTCCCTTGGGCAGCCTATACTAAAATTGGCACAATGCAGAGAAGGTTAGCATGGCACCTGCTTAAGCATGACCCGTAAATTCGTGAAGTGTTCTGTATTTTTCTTTTTTGAAACAGCGGTATACTTTTACAGTTTAAAGAACATTGGAATTCTCATTGTTCATCACTGAGAAGAAAAAAACGCAACCAGGAAAGTACTACATCTGGATCAATAGAAGCAGAGACCCCCGTTATACCCTGTCTTTCGATTCCTCACCCTTAAAGGATTCCTCAGCGTTCCTTCTTGTTCATGTTCTCACGTGGTCATCATCTGAGTTATTCTGTCCCTTATTCAAGCTTTAACAGTGAGCACACTAAAAACTTGGAGGGAAATGAATGGACTCTGAAAGAGATGCAGGGGGGAAGTTGTTGGAGGAAGGATGGAATCTTCTTAGCAACCCACAGGGCTCTAAAGGCTTTCCGTATGTCAGTTATTATCACCTTGGACCCCAGGTCACAGCATCTGGTTTTGTCTTGTAAAATCTGGGTGTCGGTCATTTGATAAAAAGAGAAAAATCATTTCTGCAGTTTCACTGGGCACAGTGCATGCTTTTCTCACCTTCATATTACTGGAGCCCAAACGAAGGTCTGGCATGCACTTGTCACTTTGCCTTGGAAACTGGGTCACGCTGATATAAGTGGGTGATAGGACATTTTTGTTACATTGCTTGAAAAAATTTATAACACCAAAGATATTGCTTCTTCAGATCCTATCTGTAGTGTATACCAATTCAGTTTAATGATATACTGTGTGTCTGTGTGTGTGCATGTGTGTGTGAAAGAGAGAGGATGTCCACTGGAACTTTGCTTGCTCTGACAGTGCTTTAGCTGCCCCTGTCACATCCCCTGAGTTGATCCTGAATGTGGTCGATGACTCCCATTTCCAGCTACAGGCTGGATGTAATAATAAGACATTTCTTGCCTTCTCCCTCGTTACGGAATGAGAAATAAAAGCCTTTGAGTGAAGCTAGGCGTCCCTGCGTGTGTACTCCTGAGCACCTTCCCTCGATCCCTCAAGGTTCTTGGCTGGAACTTTCTTCATCCTAACTCTGCTCTTGTACTAGCCCTAACCCAAGTGGTTGTGCATCTCGCTAGCTCTAGTCTTGACCTCCTTTCCAAGCTCAGTGTTAGGCTCTCTGTCCTGAGGGCTGTGTGGTCTCATCCACTGGTTAGTTGCAGCTGCCAGCCAGGTGAAAGTGGTAGGTGTTGGTAGCATCGACCCCATCTCTCAAATTCCATGAAGGGCAAGCGTGATTTTGAGGTCATGGTTGTTACCTAGGAAAGATGGTAGCCTGATACACATATCTGTCCATGTAGTAATTACTCTGAAAAGTATAGCCACCAGGTGGATTCAAAGGTTGAGACTGGGCTTCTCTGAACAGGCATTGTAACGAACAAATACTCTTACTCTCTCACTTTCTTTAATCAAACTGCAAGATGATCATTATTCATATAGTATGATTAGTGTGTTCTTGAACCCGAGATGGAAATAATTATAATTAAGGAGGAGGAACAAGAGAGCTGTGTTTAACATAAAAAAAAAAACCCATTAAAAAACAGGTAATTCAACAGACACCTGTTTGTTCCTTATTGTGTTTGGTGCTATGGGATGTAAAGATGAGTAAAACAAATCTCTAACCAGGTAGCTCATAGCCTAACTGTGGAGACAGAAGTACACAGCTAATTTCATTTCAGAGCAGCCTTTGTTCAATGGTGATGGCCTCAGTCAGTCAGAAGAGCAAGTTCCAAATTCAGCTTTGCAGTAGATTAGGCTGACTACCGCTGTAACTGGCAGTTACAGTTGATTTAATCTGCAGGTGCACCATGTTTTGGGGCTTATGAGGCTGCTTTATGCAGACTGTCGTGTGGTCGATTCCTGTGCCCGTGCTCGTGCCACCCTCACCAGCACCTCCTGCCCCTTTTGCCTAATGTCTCTCAAACTTTCTCTGTTATTCTCCTGGACTTCAGCAGATGTATAAAATCATTAGGTGTCATTTTCATGTTCTATTTTGAGAATGGTAGAATGCCTCTGCTTCTTTTTTCCCCCCAAATAGACTAATTTTTAAACAGTTTTTAGGATCACAGCAAAACTGAGAGGAAGGCACAGAGATTTCCCTTATACCCCCGCCCCCGTTTGCACACGTGCAGAGCCTCCTCCGTGACCAACAGCCTCCACCAAGGGAGTGCGACTGCTGCAGCTGGTGAACTGACATGGACACGTTATCACCCAGTGTCCATAGTTTACATAAGGGCTCATTCTTAGAGTCGTACATTCTGTGGGTTTGTACAAATGTACCTCTTTGTTTAAGCGGCTTTACATATTTGGTCATTTAAAAAGGCATTATCATTTCCTGCTATTGAGATCAAGACTTATGGCTCATTAAACACAGGCTTTAGCTTTGAGAAGGGGTGTATACTACTTGGAAGAAAGAGCTTTGTCTAACTTAACCCCATTCCCACCCAACAAACTCCACTTTAGAATTTAAAAAAAAAAGAAAAGAAAAGGAGCTGCTTTAATTCGTGAACTTGCCCCCCCACCGGCGTCAGAGTGCACATGGTGCTGGCCGGTGCCGCCCGTCCCTGTGGCTCCGGGGGCTCCTGCTCGCGAGGATGCGGACGGGGCTGGAGGTCGGGAGTACACGGGCTGCCCTTCCAGAGAACTTCCAGAGACTTTCCAGAGAACAAGTAGTTACGGTTGGCTTGTTCATTGGATTGATTATCAGATGACCTTTGTTCCAGGCACAGGTGACAGGTAAATGGCAGATCTAATTAAAATCCTCTTGGTTGTCATCAATTTTCAGTGGCGCATGAGCTCATGATGCCTGGTCCTGAAGGAGCCATAAGCTTGCTCTGAAATGTCGAAACTCCAGCACTTCTCAGCTTTCCTCTTGGTTCTGTTTCCTATTCCCACCTTCCCCACAGCGAGGCCAGGCACGCTGTTCTGAAATACTAGTGAAATTTGCAGTGGAGAACAATAAATGTATGTTAACTTCAAGGAAGGCAGACACTCCTGAGAGGGTCTTGGTGACCTTAATAAAGCATTTCAAGGAAACAGAGTATCAAATTAATGCTTTTTGTGCTAAAAACATTAAGGTATTTAAATGTGTTATTCTAATCCCTGTTTCAGTCTGGGAACAGAAGGATCTAATATCTTTTATTTAAATCCCAGCCTTCCTGGACTGCTCCATTCTTTTCAGCCTAGTATAGAAAGAAACAGACTATAGCCAGTTGATTTCAGTGACTATAAAACTGCATGTAATTCACAACATACAACCTATTAAATTTTGACATAAAATGTGGTTGCCCAGATCTTAATATATTCTACATCATTTAGTGGAGATGTTAGGTTTTCAGAAGCTATGCTCCTATTTGAGTGCCACTTTGATTGTCCTGTTTCCTGGACATGTGATAAAATTGTCATGGACACAAGTACAGATGCATAAATTCTGAACCCCCAAGCAGGGTATACTCATTTCAAAGTGGGACCTTTCTCGGCTGCAGAGTAAACTGATCTGGAGCAGACAGGGTGTCCTCCCTTTTTCTGAAAGCAACTCTTAAAGCCTCAGCTGCACAGGCAGCATTTATAGCCACAGCACAGGATCAGGTTATAAGGTTGCTGTTCAGTTAATAAAGGATATCAGATTCCCCACGGCTCACAACTGCACAATGGTTGGTCTCTACCTCCTGGGCTGGAGAGAAGAGAGCACCTGTAGGATGGTGAAGGCGGTCGCCAGTCATGTAGTCACTGAGGTCGGTAAAGAGCGCACTGCCTCGTCCCCTGATTAGGTGTTAGGGCTCCTTGCCTTCAAAATTTTTGTCTGTTGAATAAATTGTTAGAGTTCAAAATCAAGATTTAGAGACCATATAAGAGTGACTTCAGATTATAAGAATATCTGCCTCAGAATTATTTATATTTAAGCTCTGGGTTGTATATTCAAGGTGAAAGTACAGAATACTTTTAAGAGGCTGGCGAGATTGTTCTTCGAGGTCAATACTAAAAGGAGAATCGAGACCAAATTTTGTGCTCTGTATGTGTGTGTAACACTAAGATAATCAGTGACCCCTTCAAGATTTATATTATTATTAAATATTGAACGGGTTAAATGAACCTTCTAAACAGGAAAAAACTATTAGTAGTGATTGTAATAAATTGTTATAGTGGCACATTTATATAAAGAGCATTTTTAAAAAGTCCTCATGTTCTCTCTAGGTTACAGCCTGCCATCCTCTCCGTTCCCCTCTCCCCGCCGCTGTCCTTCCGCCTCTCCTTCCCGCCGCCGCCGTGGCGGGTGTGAAGGGGGACTCAGCTGCCATTTTCGAAAGTTGAACCATACCTGAGGAGGGTATTATGGAATGTGGAAGCATTTAACCTTAGTAGTTTTGAAAAATGAATACCTACACCATGGGTGAAAAAGGTGAAGGGATTAAGAAAAAAACCATCATAGACAGACCACAGGATGGTGATTCCCAAAGGGAAAGGGCCGTGGGGGGAGGTAGAAGAGGGTAAAGGGGGATAAATGGTGATGGAAGGAGACTTAACTTGGTGTGGTGAACACACAATACAATATACAGATGATGTATTATAGAATTGTACACCTGAAGCCTATAATTTTATTAAACAATATCGCCCCTATAAATTCGATTAAAAACATAAATTCAAAGCTACGATTACTACTAATTTCAAAACAGCAACTACGGAGCACTAAATCCCAAGTGCTGCAAGGACCTTTACGGTGGGCCCCTGTGTGACTGCAACAGTTAAACACCTATGAAGCCTTTCCTATATGCTTTCTTTCTCAAATAGACAGACACTGAAGACCATATGGTGCAGGTAACAGGAAGATAGAAGCAGGGCTTCAGAAGAGAGGGCGAGTCACCGCCGTGCCATGCAGACTGAGCATGTTTTTCTTATTGCTGGCATGACTATCCACTCCTCTGGATAGTTTCCACATTGGTTGGAAGAGGAATAACATTGGGTAAAAAAGAAAAAAAATAAGTATAATTTAGTCCTAACAGAAAGAATCTTTGTTGGCCTGTAAAAGTCTTGGTTAATAATTTACTACTCAGAGGTAGGTGTGAGAGATAGCACAGACATTATTTTCTGTATGGCTTTTTGACTACAAAAGGATAATGAAAATCTTTAAAATTACTGGCAAAAAATAATAAAATATCTTCATACTAATAAGATGTCGTGTAATAAGCTTTCTGTGGTGTGAATTTAATATAGGCCGAATCTATATATATATATAATCCTGAAGTGGTCCTAGAATGCACCACCAAGACATGAAGAAAGGTTATAGCGCAGCTGCCTGCTTCTCGCCTCAGCTGGCACAGCCGGACTGTACCGCATAGGCCAACAGCAAGCGTCCGACCTTTAGTGTAATCAAAGGGAGACAACCTTATGACTGACACTGGTAAAATACAGAGGGTGCTATCAAAGCAGTTTACCAAAATAAGTAATGCCATTGGTACATCTGGGCACTTAGATTAGCTGCCCAAGAAATCCTGCGGCATATGGATTTGTATTTCACGGGGTCACACGAGGGTTCATGATGATTTCATGCATTTTTTTACCACTGATAATGAGATGTAGGTCCATCATTTTATTTAATCAGCAAGTTAAATGCTTATTCTGCTAGGCACTGTGATGAATAGTCATTAATAGTGCACAGACACCGAGATTGTGAAAGAATGTGATTTTTAGACTGAAACCATGGTGCAAAGAGCAAATACATGGTGAGGTGCCTTGACATAGAGACTTGGTTGGAAGATTTGCATCGCCTGACATCCCTGAGACCGTTTGTAAAGACCTGGTAAGCCAGTGCTTGTTAAGCCCTCAAAGTGCTTATGCAAGATGATATACAAGGGGTAGCTCTAGGCTTCTAATAGTCAAAGCATTATGATAGAAGAGCCATGGGAAATAAAAAGACCAGGCTTACATGTTAGCCTTTCCCAGGAGAGCCCTATGTGAAGCCAAAGACAGTTGCCAGCTCTGTGTCACTAGGAACTGTCACAAAAAGGCTATGATGTTTTTAAGGATGTTACTAGAAAAGAGTCAAGGCCACTGGCACATTTGATCAGGAAATTTGCAGTGTCCATCTCTAAATCACAGGAACAGAGGGGTCTTTTTACTGTTCTCAACAGATGATGAATTCAGATCTTATAGAGGTGTCCAGTCATTTTTGTATTACTTTCCTTCTCTCCATCCGTGAGTAGAAGCAGTCTTTCACGACTACACACAGATAGCCTGTTTCTAGGTCTGTTATTTATATGGAAATTAATGCATTTTTGTTTCAGTGGAACTGTATTTTTCCCATTGTTTATAGTTATGCTTAGAGATGTAACTTAGGATTATTGTTTGGGTAGTCACCATGTATTGGACGTCCACTGGATTAGTGTTTAGGGTCTGGTGATGAAAGGGATGGATGGGAACGGCAGGAAAGGTGAAGGTTAGAGAGACAAACATATTCTACATAAGGGATGTAATTGATCACAGTGGGTACGTAGAGTTTATAGAAATAAATAAGCCTATTAAATAATTTTGGGATCAGCTTTTGAAATGTCGGTGGTCCTTGTTGTCTCCCTTGTGGTTTGTCACCCTGTCCGCTCTTTTATGAGGCCGCTGATGAGATTAGCGGAAGAAGAGTAACTTTGCAGGAAACCCCATTTTTTAATATTGAAAGAAATGCTCCCACAGGATGGTCTTCATAACACCTGAATCTGTAACGGAAATGCTGGGGTGGGATGGCACCTTCACTGCCGAAGCAACCAAAGCTAGAAACGCTCGTCCCTGAATGAGTGTGTGTGTTGCTCGTGTGACGACGAGGTCTGTGGGCCATGCTCGCAGACCTGTTAGCTCGCAGACTCTGCTCTCCCTACAGCTCTCAGTCTGCCTTTTAGAATGTGGGCTCCCACTGAGCCACCCCCCTTATGAGGCTCAGTCAGGCCCTGTATCCCTTGCAATAAAACCGGAACAGCTTCTACAGTTGTTGCATCTTTCTGAGGCGCTGCCGTGGCAGCTTCCTTGTGGATAATGCGTAAGGTTTTGTAATGCGGGAGCACTTATGTCTGCTTGAGAACTGTTGAGGATCGAGTTTAAATTTCACTTCTTTGTGCCTGCACATAAGCCAGTCTCAGCTACCCGTTGGGTTCACCTAGACTCACTCTCATTCCTCCCGCTGCCCCTGCCCTGCAGACTCACATCTGCCCCCAGGCTCTAGGGACTGTCCCAAGCTGCCAAAATGATCTGCCTTTGGAGCTTGGGGCGCCAGTGAGATGTACCAAAAACTGAGGCATGAGGTTATGTTTGAGAGAGTCTCGCATTCTGGTTCAGAGCACAGATGTAGGACATTTCAGAAGGGATAACTGTCCAGAAGGCCCGGACCACGGGCCCTGCGCCAGTGCTCCAAATGCATCTAAAGAAAGAGCGCAAGAGTCAGAACGGGTGTTGGCTGGCCAGTGACACCCTTATTAGACAGGTGCATAGGATAGTTTAATTGTTATTAGATTTTAGACTCAGATGTTAGGTGTTTATATAACAACAAACTCTACATGAGAACTTTCAGGGTGCTGGAATTCTTCAAACATTTTGGATCAATGATTGCTGTGAGAAGTAAGGTATAATATGTCGTACCAGTGTTTTTTAATCACAGGAAATCTCTTTCATGAGGCTATTATCTTTCAGTTAACAGGAAGATTGAAACTTTCACAAATAAAATCATGTGTTTCTGCATCTTTAAAAATAAAAAACGATGGAGCACTGGGTACCTTATTCTGGTCAGTATTTTCCTCTCTCGCCCTTCTATGTGAGGTACTCGGGTTGGAGGACCCGAATGAAATCCCAACCTAAATTTGTACTTAATGGCTTGGGTTTGAAAGCAAAGAAGAACCTACACGTGCAAAGCTTGAAAGAAGGGGCCAAAATTCAGTGTTTCTGCTAATTAATTGTTGAATGTCACTCTGTGAAAATTTTAATGTAGCTTGTACCATGGAAATGTAAGCTTAGCTGATTAAAACGTTTCATCAAGAGAGAACTTGCGATCTTGTCCAGGCCACCGCGGGCTCCTTCAGGGCCCATAGACAAGCAGCACGACATCACCCAGAGCTTGTTAAGACACAGGCAACAGTGTGGGGGCTGCCAGAGTGGAGAGAGGGCAGGGCTGGGTGGAGGTGGGCCAAAGGGGAAAATTTGGGATATCTGTAAGAGTGTCGACAATAAAAATAGTTTTAAAAATGTGTATTCTCCGGCCCCACCCAGACTTCCTAAAACAGAATTTGTAGCTTCATGAGCTCTTTAGATGATCCGGATGCTCACTGAAAATTTGAGACTCGGTGATCTAGGTCAGTGGTCTTCAAATCTCTTCATTAGTTATGAGGACAGTTTATTTGGAATAAAGAGGTTTCGAAGATCAATTAGTGAAAGTGTCCTAGCGACTCAGGTTAATCAGTAAGAGGGTGGCTCTGGTTGAAATTCTCTTGGGCGCCCCTGAGCAGAGCTCCTGCAACTCCCCTGGCTCAGGTGCGCTCAGTTGACATGTCAGTATTGGAGGCCCAGCCCCACTCTGACAAATGGGGCAGCTTTTGAGCTCTGGGAAGGGAAGGGACTTAAGTTTGTTCAAATGATATTACAAGATCAGAATTTAAAAACTCATCCTGAGACCAGAGCTTTTGTAAATCAGATAAATAAATGCATGATCATTAATCCTATGAAAGCAGTTACCAGTGATTATCCTTCAGTGTTATACTTGATGTACCTTTAGAAGGTGGCTTTTAGCCCTGACTGGTGTGGTTCCGTGGGTTGGGTGTCATCCTGTAAACCGAAAGGTTTCAGGTTTGATTTCTGGTCAGGGCACATTGCCCGCATTGCGGGCCAGGTCCCCACCGTGTGCAAGAGACAAAGGATCAATGTTTCTCTCTCACATCGATGTCTCTCTCCCTCTCATTCTCCTTCCCTTCCCCTCTCTCTAAAAATAAATAAAATCTTTTTAAAAAAGAAAGTGAGTTTTAAAATTTTGAAATACATATCCCCTAGGTGAGAGACTCCAGAATACTGAATTTTTGCTTGAAAGTCTCAGAAGGAAAACTTATTTTTTATTTCAGGATTTATTGCATTAGCCAAAAGAAAAGTGGGTAGAATACCTCTCCAACTGACTAAAGATATTTGAATTTATATTTCTAGATGTAATACACCAAAATACGGTACAGAAGTGTCCGAAGCACTTGGCTCAGATGTGGACGGGAATCCTTATTTTATGGTCTGAATGTATATTATATGCCGGGAATACTTATTAAATGTGGCATGTGATTCGAGGTCACAAATTAAGATTTTAAAAGAGCTGGTTCGTGCTTTGTGGTAACTTGGCATACTAAAATAGTATGTAAGGTGTCTATTCATTTCTGTAGAAATTAACTGTTTGACATCTGTTGTGAACCCCTAGTGTGTGCTAGAATTTTGTTTTCTCAAGGCATTACAGTTGAGGGCATAATAAATCCTTGATGAGAATCTCATGCTTCCAAAACACAGGGATATGACTTAGTTTATACTCCCAGTCAGGTTTTCTCTTTATTTTTGCTTTTTGGGAGAAGGCAGCTGTTGGACTTTCAAAGATTTTACTTTAAGTCATCAGAATCATGACTTGACTCCCCTTTCCTGAGATCCAGATCCCAAAGTGGCAAACGTAGTGAGTGTATTTGACTTGCTGCTTGCCTCGGGTTGGCTGGCGTATTGCTAAACCCCCTAACATAAAAGCAACGACTTTAACCTCAAAGAAAACTTTGAATTTATTTGGCAACTTCCCTCTTCCACCACCACAGCCCTTTGAACTTCCCACAGCCTGGTGTCCGTGTGGCTGAGCTTCCTGCCCACAGGCTCTCTGCTCCCCAGGTTCCCTTTCTCCCCGGGCCACTCCAGGTTCGCTGGTAGAGAGGCCAGCCTGCTTGCTTACTTGGGTGGCAGATAGAATCTCAAGGAGCTGCAGCCTCAGGCTGGCCCAGTGCTGTTCCACGCTCTCTTGTGATATCTGCGCGGATGCAGAAGAGTTGGAGATTAAATGATGGCGCCATTAGGTGAAGTTCCACTTCAGTGGATGAATAGTTGTACTTGAAGAGTGATTAATGTAACCATATAGAGAGAAGTGATTAACGCAGAGGTTTCCAGACCCTCTGGATTCCCAGTGCTGCATCGTCTCAGTAATTTCTTTGCAAAGCCTCCAGGCCAAAAGTGAAACTGAACAGTTTCTAACTATTAAGCAGGCAAGATCAAACAATTTCAGGAGTATTTATGTCCTAACAACTCAGCAGACATTTGAAACAATAATACACTTCAATGAAAGAAATAATACTTATTTTCCGTTATTCTCAAATAATCATAATTACTTACTGATTAAATGGTAGGGTGCACCTGCTGAGCACTGTACACCCTTTCAAACCTTGGAGTAAAGAGTGGAGGGTGCCCCCCTCATTTCCTGGTCTGCATTGATTTCTTCACAATGTATTTGCTTTTTATCAAAGCAGCCATGGACATTCAGGTCCAAAGATTTACCCTGCAAAGGAATGCAGTGTCATCTGCTGTTGAGACTACGGGCTACTTAGAGCTATTATTTTGTACTACTACCTGAGAGATGTTGCTCTATTTACCTTGAAAATTTATAATTTCCCCCATGGTACCCCAGGACACCTACACACACAGTCTGGGAACCATGGGTCAGATAGCATGTAATTCTCAGTTGTGTCCATTTTTTTTTTCCCAACAGCTGAGGTTTTGCAGGTGGGGTAGGAGATAACATTTGTTTCACGCTTGCTAGTAAGCAGAATGGTTTCACATAAATATGACTATACCACAACCCACTCACAAAGTGGGTGGTTCTCATTTTCCCCATTTCATTGATGAAGAGACAAGGACTGATAAAATTGTCTTCCCTGTTGACACAGTTTGTATGGGCACAGGAAAAACTCATGCTCAGTCCTTCAACTTTGAGTCCTAGGTCGTTTTCTCCTTACAGTATTTGATTTCTGCCCCTATTGAGTTCAGAAATAAAATGAGAAATCGTATTTGCGTAGGAAATTAGAATTATGAGCTGTGTCTGCCAACCTGCCAATCAGAAATTTAATGAGAGAGAGGAAAGTAAAGCTCAGTCCTTGGCTCCAAGTGGCAGTTGCCCAGACTTGGAAGGAATAGATACAGCTTACATCCCTGTGTGTTTAAATTGCTTACATTTAGTTGACAGGAAGCTCAATAATAAACAATAGTTAAAGCTTCCAGTAATTTCATTTTAGGCTACATTAAGGTCAGCCTAGCATTTGCTACCAGGGAGCTGGTGATTCTGTTCTGTTCTGCTCTCAGCTATCTAGAAGCTCATACTTGGGAGCTATTTTTAAATTCTGAAGCATGCCTATTAAATAATGGTTGGAGGACCTGAGACTGTTTAGCCAGCAGAAACTGAGCTTTGGGAGGAGAGATGTGATAGGTGTCTTTGTATTTCCACCTTCCTAATATTTGAAAGAAAATCTAGTGTGGCCCAGAGGGCAGAATTGATACTTTTAAAATATGCTTATTAACAATAAAAAAGTAATAATAATAATTTTTTGTAGTTGCAACTACCCCAGGAGGCTCTAAAGACTCATTATTGAAAATCCCTGTGAAAGACAAAAGAGGTATTAGATCACACAGTATGGTTTCTAAGCCATTCTGGTGGTTTTTTGTTTGTTTGTTTGGTTGGTTGGTTGGTTGATTGGTTGGTTGGTTTTTTACTTGCTAATTTTTATTTCTTTGTAACTGAGGAACAGCTTTCAGAGTACCTATGTTTTAAATTTAGCTTGCTGTCTCACCAAACACTTTTCTTTCCAGCGTTGGTAAAATATAAGTTCTCTTTTCGAAACAAGCATTTTTGTGGGTTGGCCATGTGAGAGCTCCTAGTTCTCCTGGGAAGGCCTTTGAGTGTCCATTCTAGCCTTCAAGCCCAGTCCATGTGTGGCTGCGGCCAGCGCGTCCGGGAAACCCAGAGAGGTCTTTCCCTCTGTGTGTGTATGTGTGTGTTGCAGTGTTTTGGTAGATTTCCCAAATCAGCTTACTCATTCAGAATTTAAAATAAAAATGTTAGTCCTTAGGTACTTGTGGTTTTATCATGTTATTGTGTTGTCTGATCTTATACGTGGAACAAACACTTCATGTAATCAGTGTTGCTGTGCTTAAGACACCATAGATTTGTATGAGACCTTCTTCCCAGGTGATGTGAGGGCCTGTGAACATTATCCCGCCTTCTCGGCTCCTTGTGGGAACAACCTCTCTCAGGCAGAGGCGGCCGTGTCTTCCCCTTTGGGCTCCGCTGCTGCAGCTCAGCCTTTAGTAGCCCGTCTGCCCTCGTGAGTCCCCTCCTTAAATCCTCTGCCTTGGCCGCCCTTCAAATGCTGCCTTAGTGTCTGGGGTGGAGTTGGAGAATTCTCTCTTCTTTCCTCTTATTCTAGTCCTCTTTCTGCATTTCTCAAGCTCGGCCTACTTACTTTCCCTTTCGTGAAGGCAGAGTTTATGGGAAACCCCTTGCCAGCCGCAGGTTGTGAATGAGGCAGAAACCAGAGCGGAAGCGGGGTCTGTGTGCATGTTCTGAGTTGCTGGGGAGGCAACCCCTGAGGCCTCTGTTTCCGGCTTAACTACCTGTATCATCCAGGGGGCACACGTGTCCTTGGGGAGTTTGCACATATGGTTCCCACTGAGCGTAAGTGGGCTGCGTTTTAAGTTAGTTTTGAGTTGTGTATGTCATCTGTGAAGTCGGCAAATACTTGAAAGCCACCAGCTACTGTTTTCTGAAAGCTTCTTTGCACATGAACATAAAATGTATGTATTGAATTTGGAAATTGTCCGGTGACTGCCCTTTTCATGCAGCTAAATGTAGATTATGGCTGTTTCCCCTGGAAGGATCAATATGGTCATAGCTTTTCCTTCTCTTACAGAGTGTCTCCTCTGCAGAAGTCTGAGATAGTAGACGTGGTTAAGAAGCGGGTAAAGGCCATTACCCTCGCCATTGGGGACGGTGCTAATGATGTCGGGATGATCCAGACGGCCCACGTTGGTGTGGGAATCAGTGGAAATGAAGGCATGCAAGCAACGAACAACTCGGATTATGCCATCGCACAGGTCAGAGACCTGGTTGACCAGTTGCTCCATCCCATGCACAGAGGTGTCAGCTGGGCATGAAGGCCTGGTTGGTGTTGAGCCTGTCAGTCTAGCCCTAAGAATTCTGCCACCCACTTTGAGGTTGCCATCTAGGTGGGACCACTAGTGTGTGAATGTCTTTGTGGGCTTGATTTTATATAGTTTATAGGCCCTGTCCTGCCAGTCAGGTTTCTTTTGGCTATTTGTGGATTGGCCAAGCTCTCTGTCATCTAGGCAAGATATCATTCCTGACAGGTAGGTTTCTGCTCCTCCAGGTAACAATCTCTTACCTTCAACTCCTGCATCTGCTGTGCATGCTTTTCCGTGTACTGCCCTGTGCCAAAGAACACTATGGTCATGACATCCACTCTCTACAATTCCCATGGCGGCATCTCTCCTCCTTCAGAGGTGCTAGAACATTCTGTCACCAGGCATTTAAGACGAGGGGAAGCAGTGATTTACAGCTGTCATTCTCCCTGACCAGGGAGTGACCAGGGTGCTACCCGGGACCACTGCTGTGAGGTGAATTGCTGGGAGTATGGGTTGGTTTGGGGCCCTAAGCACCCCGGGATAAGTAGAAGACAGCCTCCCGCACTTAGGCCAAGTTCATCCCATTCCTCTCTGGATGGCACGTCCCATGCAGAGGCTCCTGATAACAGTAATTAACTGCAGAGGTGACCTGAGGATGAAAGAAATGTCTACTCCTTAATGATAGCCAAAAAGTGAAGGGTCAGGCAACCTTCTGACCCCTAGGGTACATATCTAGGCCATTTGGCCTGAACGATGATACAGAAAATGGAGACACGACAACGAACACAGAACGTTTCTTCCTGTCGCCTGATGGCAGTGTGTTTTGATAATGCTGCTTGTTTGCAGATTAGCTAGAGTTCCCTGTTTCTCCAGTGTTTAGTCTTTTGAAGAATGTGTTAATCTTAATTATATGAACATAAGTAATAATGGCTTTTTCTGTCTTCATGCTGAAATCAGGGGCTGCATATAAAACAGGAAAGAGCTTCCCGTCACCCCAGGGTTGCAGGCTGGTCCTCTGCAGCTTTGGGGCTCCACCTCCCCAAAGGAGGGCTCTGCACTGGATCACCTCTCAGATTCCCTCCAGGCTCCTTTTTCTGCAAACCCAGGGAGGAATTACAAATCCTCATGACTCTGAAAAGTGCATGAAATCAATCTTCTTCCTTTGTTGATTTCAAATAAATCCTCAAGATAATTGCTCAAAGTAGGCAGAAGGAATTCTGATTTTGCAGGTTGGAAAACTGGGGCCCTTTCAGGTGTCCTGCCTCAGGTCCAAGCATCCAGGGTCAGCGAACACCAGACCTGCACGTGACCTTGGGGACTGGCCCCGCACACCTGCCAGTTTACTTTCCTGAGTCAACCACTCCAAGGCCTGGGGGACTCACACTTCCTGTAGTCTGTCAGCAAGTGTGGATGTTATACACCCCAGCATTATTAAATACTTGAGTTATAGCATCATATGGCTAGGAGGGATCTTTAGAGGTTTCCTAGGAGTTCTAGGCAAATATTTGTCTGTCTTTTTCTTTAAAATGTCTAGGGAAGGGCAATTCCATGACCTGCTTTATTGAAACTGCATACTAATAGGATGCGGAATCTGGAGCAACTGCTCTCTTCAAATTAAAAGCATCAAAGAAAGGTAGAGAGGGGAGCAGGGCTTCCTGACTGACTCTATTTAGGGTTTTCCTGCCCCTCCAGCATAGTAGTCACCCCTGCCAAAGCAACTGACGAGCGGCCCCCATGTCTGTAGGTCTTCGTTTCTCCTTGCCATGGTCCTGTTCATAACTCGGCAGCGTTCCTCCCTGCCTTACAGCCTCTCCGCCCAACAGTGTGCTTCCTCTATAGTCACTGAGAGGGAAAGACCACAGTTTGATGAGTTTCTTTGTCCCTAGTGAAATGATAAATGTCTTTGGTTGAAGTTAACAGCTTGTCTTTATCTGTTTATTTTAATGTGGCTGAATCCATTTTGATTGGGTTTTTGAGAAAGTACCCTGAAGGGTTATATACAGAAGAAGAAAATTTAGCTTAAAGAATTGTCCTTGGAAGAATTAGGAAGCAGGCAGAGCTCTGGATCTACTTCTTTCCAGCTGCCCGTGCCTTTGCCCACGGGGCAGCACCCGAGGCGGGCGCCGTCCTGATTGGCTGCGTTTCTCGTGGGCAGCTCGTGCCGGCGCCGGGATCCCTCCGCAGCCTGTTCCCCTCAGGAGAGACTCGTTCCTGCCCCTGCCTTCCTAATGTTTTCTGAATGACCTCATGGAAACAGCATTTTCATTTAGGGTATTTTTTTTTTCCTGAAAACAAATCATTGTAGCACTAAAGTTGAGGGATTTGGGATGAGTACAGCAGATGTTCTATGTGCCCATTGAAGTATAACATCGGGGGTCCGAGTCGAATACAAACTTCCTTTTTATTTGCCTAGCTAGTTATTTTATGATTCCCCATTCCCCTTGGGAATCTTTAATGAGCCTTTATGGGCAGTTTTATTTTTCCATATGCGCCAACTCCTGCCATTTTGAACTGTCATTGAGCTTTTGGAGTGTGCAGGTGAGGGACCTGCCTGCCCCCGATCTTTCAGAGGAACTCACTGAAAGGCGATGTCACATCAGATCGAGTCCTCTCCTTTAGTGCTAATGGAAATTATGATATGGTTCCTTCTTGAAAATAATGTATTTTTTTAAATATTGTATCTTGTCAGTCTTTTCTACAGGTCATTAAATTTGATTTCAAAAATAATCTGAAATTAATAGGAAGTTTATAATAGCAAAAGAATTTCTAATGTTTGTGGACACACTCAGGACAACCTGATGACCTCTTCAGGGGAGTCGTGGGGTTTGAGCTTGTGGACTTCCCTGTGACTCAGAACAGGGAATTGGGTTTTAGTTCAAGGCAAACGAGGGGAAACTCGATGTTGGTGTGAGGCTCACTGAATGTACAGAAACCGTAAACCTAAACAGAATCATTCCTAACAGTGCATTCACTCCAGAGCACAGTACAATCCACAAAACAAATAAAAAACCACCTCATTTCCTTCCTTCCAGCCTAGGCTTCACGCTTTTTGGGACCTTTGTGAAATAGGACACAGAAGGCCAGGCCAGGCTGAGGGGAGGCCGAGGAGACATGATCGGGTGGTGCTCAAAGACCCCATGCCCAGAGAGGATTCAAGTGTTTTATTGGAATATTAGGATATTGCTGCATATTTCAGACTGTAAGAGCGATTGCATTACTCTCAACTTACTATGTTAGCTGCTTACTGTTTTTTTTTTTTTTGGACTGTATAGCACTCAAGCAAGGGGTGCTCTGTGTTAGTCGGCAACAAAGGAGAACAAAATGGGTGTGGAAGGGGAGGCAGAGTGTGTGTGTTTGTGTGTATGTGCATCTGTGAGTCTCTGTGTGTCTGTGACTATTTTTAACTTGCAGGCTGACAGTGGAAATAGGTGCTGTATACATGTGTAACCCCGTTTTCAAAAGGGTACTGTCGTGTGAACGATATTATCCCCTGCTTCAGTTGTCCCCATGAAATCTGTAATTGAGGTGTCCGATTCATACCGTATTTTTCTTCCACTTCAGGTGTTCATCTTCTTCTAGTAATTAAGACCCTTTAAAAGCATTTATATAAATAGAATTTCATGAGAATAACAGAAGTCCAGCTGCATATTTGGGGGAAATTATTATTATGTAGATTTGAGAGATTTTAGCTCTTTTTACCGGGCCTGAAAGCTTGGCCTTTCATCTTCTTCAGTGAATGGTTTTCTTTACTACCTTACCTGTCGTTTCCTGCAAAAGACATTGTATGACTTTTATTCCTAAATGATGGGCTCCTCTGAACTTTCTTTATTTTCCTTTTTCAGTTTTCCTACTTAGAGAAGCTCCTGCTGGTACATGGTGCCTGGAGCTACAACCGGGTGACCAAGTGCATATTGTACTGCTTCTACAAGAACGTGGTTCTCTACATCATTGAGGTAAGCCATGCCGACTGGTCCTGGATGAGGAAGGCCTTTTCCAAGGGGCATCCTCAGTGCTTCAAGTAACTCAAGGGAGGATTTTACTAATGTAAAATTAAAGAATAGGTGCTGCTGCAACGCATTGAAACCTGTGTCATGCATAACCTCTTTGAAGCTTGGGACACTTTCCAGATGCAGGTCCTCATGTTGAGTAACCAGAGCCAGGAGTCAGCAGCCCTTCTTCTCTGCTACCATGACCCCTGTGCCCCGCCTCCAGCTGCCCCCGCCCCCCACCAGCTGTCCCAACCCAGTGGAGGAAGACCCTCTCCTTCTGGTGTTCCTCTTGGGCCTAGTAGATGCTGCTGTCACTCACAGGGTGATCAGAGCCTGAGCAGCAGTGTTCACACCTTTCTTAGGGGGCACTGAGACCTCTTGAGGCAACCCAGTCAGTTTTTTCTTTACGAGAATGAAAGGACCTGATTTCTTGCTATAGCTCTCATGGAATCCTCAAGTTTTCTGAGCATTTGCTCATTGCTTTTGGGATAGTTGGGCGCTACTACTTAAATAGGGCAGGTGTGGAGGTGAGTGGAGAGTAGACCAATAAGGTAATTTAAAATATCTCAGTGAGCTTATGGAGTTGTCAAACTGTGTTTCATGATGTAGATTTGGTTAGAAGTAAAATAAATATGCTTACTAGAAGAATGAGATAGGGAAAGGGGTGGGCCCAGGAAAGAGTGGAAAAGGCACTTTGTTTGCTCTTAGTGCGAGTACCAGCCTCCTCGTTCCCCCGTAAGAACAGCTCCGCCGCAGAGGTGTGGCTTTGAGGCCTTCCTGACTAACAGATTTCCAAATGTGTTCAGAGAAGAGGAAGCAGGTAGTCCCTCTGTGGAGAAATAGAAAAGCAATGTTAATTGTGAATGATGTTAATATCTCATTCTATTATGAATTATTTTGTGTCTGATTTCTCAATTCTTGGGCTCTTTTGTGTGATTTCTCAACTCTTGGCAGAAATAATAGCCAAGGCATAGATTAACGTTTTCTGATGTGGTCCTTTAAAATACTCATCTCAGATAATTTAATAAGTAGTTTGCTGTGACTAACCACTTCTTTACCAAGTTGTCTACTTTTTTTTTTTTTTTTGAATATTCAGGTCAAACATATAGGCTCCCATCACTCACTCTGTAAACTAAACTACTAACAAGTTGTGCAGATTGTTCACTGCACAAGCCTACCCAGCCAAATGGGATAAATGGGGCTGAAATGAAGGAGAACCTGGAAAAAGAGATGTATTTTCATAATTTGTACAAAGGGCAGCCTACTTGCCTTACCTGCTCATCTTGTGCTGTAATATTCAACTCAGTCCACTCCAAGTAAGAACTTTTAGATGTTATGAGTAAAGGACTGTAGTTTTACCTTCTTCCGATTCACATTTTTACAATTCCCTTTTAGTCTTTTAAAGATGTTTGTCTCCTCTTCCTGTGGCACTTCTTGCATTTGTGATAGGAGTCACTCCTAAATGTCACGTGGGGTCATAGAGTATTAGAATCCCTGTTCCCACACATCATCCCAAGTTTCACATGCATTTTAAACATTTTAGCTGTTAACTTCACAAAGTTTCTTGATAATCTGGTTTTCCTCACAATCAGCAAATTACAGATAGTCTAGACTTCTTATCAAGACATTCTGCATAAAGCTCCGACCCTTCAGCTGTCCAAAGCATCCTCTGGGGCCTTTCTTAGTCATTTACACCTACTATCTTGTCTTTTCTTTTTTTTTAACTTCAAGTGGGCCAAAGATGGGAAGAGTACAGTTTTAGTCTGTCTGAGAAATTCTATTTGGAACGAGGCCCTGAAAATGCTATGTGAGTTCTTTAAGTTAATTTTTCAACTGTAGCTGGGCAACAGTTGCTAACTGGTATTGTGTTAACAACCTTTGAAAGCATTCTTTACAAAATTTAAAATACATAAATAAATAAAAGTCTCTACCACCCTCTGCCCAATTTTTTCCTTAATATTCCTCAGATACGTTAATTTGAAAACCAAGACAACGAAATGTGTGACTGAGCCTGGGCAGTGCCCGTCCTTTCCAAGGGGCCTCTGTGGCATCAGCACGCACTGCAAACCTCACTTTAAAACTAGGGAAACACCTCACACACACTATTTTACTGTGTTTTGAACTAAAAGATCAAAGATTGTCGTAATTTGATTAGCTCATTTGCAATGAATAGTTTTGTGTTCTGAGGGTTTTATGACTGAGAATAAATTAAATATATGACTTATTTCTCTTAAATGGTTTTCTTGTAACTCAAGGAGAAACCATTTGCAATAGCTGCTGTGTTCTCCTCTCAAATGTCCTCTGATATATGTAACTATTAGTCATTTTCTAAAACAGTCTAAGAACAATTTGGCAAATGAAAAAGATATACATGTGCATGCACACACTGACTTACATAGTCTTAGCCATTATAATGAGGATCTCACATGGTCTGAACTCTCAATAAAGGTTTCATGGAAGAAGTATGATCCCATGATGTAATGCAGTCTACTCACTTGGTATACTTGGTATACCAAGTATCAACCTATAATATAACTTGGTTTTTCTGGAAGAGGAATGCATGGCTATATTCTCTTTGTGCTATGGAACACAGACGGAAGGTTCCCTTCACTTTAATCTCCAATCCCGATATGCATATTCTTTTCTGACTTTTTTCTCTGTATTTATAGAGATATCTACATGTAGACAAATCAGTGTTTCTACATAAATGTGATCATGCTTTGTAATACATTCTGCAATGCTTGTTTTACTTAACAGTGTATTTTGAGGTCATTCTGTGTTACTACATGTAGATCCATTGCATGGTATTTCACAGTACAGTTTCCTATAATCTGTTTGACCATTTCCACATTGATAAACGTTCAAGTCATCTCCAGTTTAATCAACAAAAAGCCTTGCAGAAAATCAGCTGCCCATAAATATTCCACCGAAATGATATTGATCTAATTAGACCTTTTTCACTACAGTGCCTTGAACATAACAGATGCTCAATTCATGTGTTATTATCTGTAGCCCGAGTTCTTTGTTGCTGACAGACCTTACATAATGCTTGATTGGTGTGCCACGTTACAGGCTAAAGTAGCCAACCATTGGTTGGATTAAAAAATTGGAGCCAAATGATGGAATCAGTGATTTCATGGTGGCCTAATAGGTAAAACTAGAACTACACGCAGCCTTTGCTTTCCATCGCCCTTGCTACTGCCTTGATTTAGTACTCGTTACCTGGATGGTGGCAAAACCCACTAACTTCGCCCCCTCATTCATCAATAATGCATTCAGGGTGAACTGTGTGAACCATATGTCTGACCAGTTCCAGTGGCTGGCACAGTGTCTAGAACATAGGTGCTCAAAAATGGTGGCAATGAAGGCCACTACTCTCTTCCACCTCTTCGAGTTTTCCTGTGTCTTCTAATAAAATCCCCATCCCTCCCTCTGTGCCCCTACCTGTTGTGGTCCAACTCCCAGTTATCCCCAGTCCACTCCCATTGCATCCCTACTTATTTTCCTTTTAATCAGTGTTGTTGAAGAATAATTAGTGCATAGTAATATACATCTCTTTTAGGCGTACAGTTCTGTGAATTAAAACTGGATTTTTATCAGTGGAAACTAAATGGTGGTTTTCTGTCTGTCTCCTGTAGACTGTCGTGGGAGTGTCCTAAAGACTTGTGGAGCTAGGCAGTGGTGATGGCTGCACGACAGTGTGAATGTGCTTAATGCCAGTGAATTTTACACTTAAAAATAATTAAGACAGTAAACTTTATGTGTATTTTCCCACAATAAAAAGTGCTAAAAAAATTTTCAAAGGAATGTCACAAGCTCTTTGTTGCTCTAGCCACCTTGAGGGAAACAAACATATAGAGACAGATTGTATGCTTTGGGGAGCTCATTGAAAGTTTGAAAAACAAACTTCACATGCAGTTTTGTTTTGTATTAAAACCAAGTAAGTGCCAAGTTTTGTGGCTGTGCAGAGATGGACCATACTTCTCAGGAGGTAAAATCCTGTCGTGTCCTAGACTGAGCAGAACTTCAGAACCTTGCCCAGCAGTTAGGCCTTCCCATCAGCTAGGTCACGGGGACGCATTCCTGGTATGTCTGTCTGGGTTAGGGGGGCAGGAAAAGGAATAAAATTAGAGAAGGCAAGGAGAGGGGGTAGATGGGAGGGAAGGATGGCCAAGGAAAGGAATCTGAATAACCAGACCACTCGTGGCAGCTAGGATTCCGTTTTCATTCTGTTGTTAGGAAAGTTACATAGTAAAAGTGATTTCAGAAAATTTGTCAATGTATAGGGCAGACGGTAAGCAGAGACCTGGGGCGTAAATCACAGCCAGTATGTAACTATTTCCCAATATAAAGTATAAGCCGAAAGGAAAGACTGATTTTTAAAAAACCTTTGATTTGAACAATGGGAGGAATTTTACCTTTAACACAAAGATTGGGGGGAGGGAGGTTAGGGAAGGATTCTTATAAATTTTTGAAGTCCTGGTGTGACCACTTAGTAATTCCTAAAGAGAAGGGTCAGTTAAATTCTTTCAAGTCCCTGCACAGTTTAACAACGAGAGGCTGGTTATTCAGAAATGCCCAGGGTACATTTTCAAGGCATAGCAGGTTCAGCGCCATAAGCATTTACGAGGTATGCATTTGTCTGTGGTCTTTCCGAATCCTAGGAAAAGGTTATTTGCAATGGATAAAATTTTTAGTGATAATGAAATTCAAATAGAAAAGTAATAGGAAAGTTACTTAAATTTAACCTGTTCTTCAAAAAATTAGGATATGGGTATCCTATACATTTTGGTATAACATAAAGAAGATGTACGCAGTTATCTTCGAAATAGAGATGAGACCTTGAAATTGTGCTGGTGATTGGTGGGTGGTTCCTAATACTGAGAAAAACCATAGCATATAGATATTGGTGTGGAAAATGGGAATTTTATGCTATTTAGAGGGTCTGCTTATTTTGGCAACATATATAAGGAATTTTAATGGTTTTTTGAGGCCATTAAACTGGTATGGACACAGGCCAGAAAATGGGTTGCGTATTTAGCATGGAGGTCTGTCTGGAAATATCACTGAATGAGAAATAGAGATTTAAAGCATAGGCATTTTGAGGCCAAATGAAACCTAATGACTAAATTTAGTTGAAAGCTAGTTAAGACTTGTCAATAGATGACAAGCCTAAAATAACCAAGCTAACAAAAACCCTGACCTCTAGAATTCTGCAGGACATGAGAAAAACCTTAACGGCATTTTGTTTCCCGTGTCTTCAAAGTAAAACAGTAAGATGAATTATGGTTCGTGTATAACCTGTCATTCTAATCAAAAATATCTTAGTATTTTAACTTATTTTTTTCTGAAAACATATACATATTCTCTTTAGCTGCTTTGCAACTTTCTTTTTTTTTTCTGTTGGACTTCTATGAGGTTTTGTTCTTTTTCCTCCATTTTTCAGGCCATCATCACTTAAAAATATTATATCTGAATTGCTTGTAGGCAGCTTCTTCTTTTACTTACTGTCTGACTGGCTTCCTGTTTGGGGAGCCTTAATTAAACATGTTAATGTACAGACACGCTGTGGATTTGATCAGAATATTCCAAACTGGTGTCTGTTTCCTGAGAGTAACCTGGACTGCATTGTAAACGGTGAAAGAAGGCACTGACTTGGGCAAACTTTGCGTTAAATGTTAAGATCAACAGAGACTAGAGTTTAAACCATGATTTAAACTTTATCTGGTAACTTTTCCTTCTTTGGGCTGTAATTTGTGACTTAAATATACCCTGAAAAAATGTATTTCGTTCCTGACACACAAGTCATCTCTTTGTGGCAAAAGGTGAAATTCCTGATAGCCAAACTTTCCTCCTCTGGCCTGTGCAAATGCTTTCTCAGAGGTGACTTTATGCTTTCTGATATAATTCATTATTTGAAGGGCTGCATTTGCAGTCATGAGCTTATTGTTAATGTTAATAGGTAAAAGTGAATCGAAAAGCTCAGTCAACATATGCCCCTTTCTGTAAAGGCTATGGCTTTATCAAACATGAAACCATCCATTCACCTAGGCTGTGGCAGGTAGAACGCCAAGACCAGGGGCCCCGGAACCAGCCCCCAGAACTTCCCTGTTCAGTGGTGGGCGGTGGTGGTGTGTAGGGCATGGGAAGAGCTCCAGTGGTAGTGTGGCTGCCTGCATAGCCACTCCGGGAACGCCCATTCGAAAACATCCCAGCTTGCAGAGTCCATGATTGCCTGTGTGGTTCCTATTTCGTGCTGATAGTTGTTGAGCAGTAATTACAATTTTAATATGTTGGAAGGAAAACTATTTTGAGAAAGACTTCCCATTGGGCAATTAGACATGGGAGTTAACTAGAAATAGAAACATTCTTAATCGTACTTTCCTTGCCTCAGGCATCCTCGTTCTCGGAGTTGGGCTTTCACAGGCTGTGGGACGGGGATGAACAAGACAGAGCCCTTGCTCTTGGAATCGAGTAACGGATGCAGATAGGAGGTCCCGCAATTACAACAGAGCCCTTGGGTGCTGGCTTAGAGGAGGGCAGCCTGCAGTGAGAACTCAGAAGTGGTGCTTCAAACCTGGGTGGCCTCAGGTTTCCAGGATGAAATGAGTAAAGACATGAAGGATGAGTAGGAGCTGATCAGGTGAAGGGGCTGGAGGAGAGGATTAGGTCAGGATACCAAAACGAGGCCACACCTGTCTTTCCCAGTCACCCTCTCTGTTTATTCCCGCCCTGTGATGAATGTCAGCAGTCAGCCCCGCCCTTAGTAAACAACCAGGGAGATGTGCCCTTTTCTGAGGCCTCATGTTTCAGAAGGAAGGTGCCTGCAGAACTAGTTAGGTGTGTGCTTAAGAATGTCCTCTCCAAGCCTAGTTTGTTGCTGCAGTTTACAGAGCTGGGATTTTATTAGCGAAAGATGGAGGGAGGTAGTTACAAAGCCAGAGAAATGTTAGCAGTCAGGAAGGATTGTGTATCTGGTAGTTACACAGTCACTTTGAACTTTATAAAAATAGACTCTTGCTGCCTTTCACCTGTGACAGTGTATGCTTTTTAAAAGGTTTTTGCAGCTACTTTACCTAAAAGGATCATTACAAAGATGCAGCATTCTAAAAAAACTAAACCTAGGCATTCTTTTAAAAATTGTTTCTTTTTTATGGTTTTTTAATGTTTTTACTGTGATATATATGTATATCATAGTAAACAAATATATATACACACATATACATATATATGTAATTTTTTTTTACAGTTTACATTAAATATTATTTTGTATTAGTTTTAGGGGTACAGCATAGGGGTCAGACAATCATACACTTCTCAAAGAGCTCCCCCCTCTATTTCCAGCCCATTGTCATTTTAAAAAATTAATTAATTTTTTATTGTATTTCTTTCCATTACCATTTGGTCCCCTTACACTCCCCCCGCCCCACAGTCACCACACTGCCGTCCACGTCCATGAGTCGTTTTTCCTTTTTGCTCAATCCCTCCACCCCCTACTCTTCCCGCCCCCTTAGCTGTCATCCTACTCTCTGAGTCTGTCTCTATGTTGCTTGTTAGTTCAGTTTGTTCATTAACATCATAAAATGTTTAAACTTCTCTGGAATAAAAGAGCTCTAGTCCAAAAACAAAACCAGTGCAAAGGACTCACAGGGCCGACGCAAACTCTGAGAGGTCCGCCATGCGTTGGGGCCAGGCTTTGTCCCAGGGTACCCGCTCGTCTGTCCACCTGGTGCTGCGGGCCAGACCCCCGCAGAGGCCCAGCTCATCACCTCTTGGGTTAATGCTCACCTGTTCCAACTTACTTTCCTTCCTTCAAGTCCCGTTGCAATCAGAGACAGCACCTGTGTCATCTGTGTCGTTTAGTGCTGGATGCTTGTCAGGCTGAATGTTATTTCTATTTACCAAATGGCTTCTGACTTCCCTAAGGCAGGGACCATTGCTTTTTGACTTTGCCCCCAGACAGGACTAAGTACACAGTGCTTATAAACAGATCATCCATCCATCAAACACATTTCAAAAGAGGCCTGTCTGTAAGAATCTATTAGGCTTTGTGGGTTTTCGTTTTTGTTTTTTGGGGATTTTGGGGTTTGTTTTTTGGTTTTTTTTTTTTGGCTTTTAAAGAATGTAAGTGAAGACTGCTTAAGTAGTGTGTTATATTATTTGTCTTTTTTAAATCTAACAAATCTTTTCCCAGTGAAATTTTCATACAGAGAAGTGTCCCCTCCAAGTATTTGAAGACTAATTCATTCTACAATTTGTTTAACCTCATCTTTTATAAAAATAAAGGATAATTTTGATTGCATGCTTTAAACACATTCCTGCCTTAAATTACCTTTTATTTTGGCCAAAACTCTCAAATACATTTTCACTCTCGTGAAGTTGATTTTACGAATTAGATTTTTTGCCATTTTACCCTGTTCCTATTGCTCTTATCCTTTTTCTTCCTGCCAGTAGAGACCAGGTGTCCTAAAGCTTTTGAAATCAGGTTTCCTTTACTTTTTCAAGTTAAGTTTGTTATGGTGTCCAAGCTCAACTCCACCGATTGTGCCGATTTATTCATTTTTGCCTCTGCACCCAATAGCGCCGTTCTGCACAAGTGGACTACAGGGACATTTGATTAAAGTGGTAGAAAGCCCCAGATCAAGAATGGAGACTTCAGTTATAGGCTGTAGAAAAGGTAAAGTGACAACAGGAAAAACACCTTCTTGCAACAGATGGAGCATGTATTATCAGAGAAAGAGACAAAGGGAATTCCAGCGTCTTCCTCCAGCAACGGAGAATGGTTGCCTGTTTTTGACAATTTTCCCTTCGCTTGGAGAGGATCAGGAGCAGGTGCCTTCTGTTTTGCCCCTTTTCTCTGAGCTGGTCAGCCTGGCTTAGGAAAGAGACAGAGATTTTTGGCCCCATAGTTTTAAAATACTTTTTGTAGGCAGGTGAAATGGAATTATTTATGTTAATGCAATTCACCTTTCTTTTTCTTGGACTTATGAGCGTTTTGGCTTTGGCCTTTAGTTAAAATAGCTTCTATTACTAAGCATCACATAAGAAAGCTCATCTCTCCTCCAGTAAATACCTGTTCTTTTAAGTAGTAAATAATGTTCGTTGCATTCTGACAACTCACTTGAGCCTCGAGATTGGTTTTCCAACAGATGTCCTGAGAGTTTAGTGTTCTTAGTCCCTGTGTCCTGGCACATCAAGTGGACTATTTAAAGAAGCCCTCAAGAATAGGAGTGATATATATGCATTCTTGCCTGGTCTTTGAAACTGAGGGAAAGCAAAGTAGATTAGTGCCAATAATACTGCTCGTACCTCCAGAGCATGCCAATAAAAGAACATTAATTAAAATATTGGCCTCTTTTATGCGAGGATTATTGGATGAAGCCTATTATTGCTACTTTAACTAAGCTGCATGTTATTTCGATAATCTTTTTGTCGGTCGCAATCAACGTGAGAGTTGCTTTTTTGGAACATTAGCTGTTAACTGGAAGCTTTTACCTTCTCGTTAGCCTCGCCTTATTAGTTTCCTTTATTCCTTCGCAGGTGTTTATTAGTATGGTATACCACTTTCTTTTTTTTTTTAATGAGGTATAATTTACAGGCAGTAGAATTTCCCTGCTTTAGCATCCAGTTCCATGAGTCATAAATGCACAGGGTAGTGTCATCGCCGCTGCACTCAGATGTAGAACAGGGCCATCTCCAGAAACCTCCCCAGCCGCCTGTGGAGCCAACCGCAACCAGGCCCTAGCAACGGCGGTCTGTTTTCTAACTCTATAGTTTTGCCTTTCTTCGAGTGTTATGAGTGGAATTGTGCAGTTTATGGTCTTATTTCTGACTGCTTTCAGACGTCTTTCCCTCAGCACAATGCAGGTGAGGCTCAGCCATGTCGTTGCATCAGCAGCCCCTTCTTTTTGATTGTTGAGCAGTGTTCCATTACAGGAGCAGGGTTTGCCGTGGCTGGGGAGTTCTGGGTGCCCGATCCCAGGGGCTTGTGAACCAAGGACCAGTATGTCACTGGGTTCCAGGTGATATCATGATTTAAGGAAGAACTTGAGTAAAATTTGACTAGAATAAAACCGAAAGAACGATGTTCTTGTTGTTGAATGTATTTTGTTTAACAAAACAAAAACGGTGGGCAAGGGGCAAGTTGGCTAGGTGATCACCTCATACTAATGCTTCCTGGGGACAAGAAAGGCCAGGAGCCCACAGCTTTGTCTACCTGGAACCACTCTTCCATCCGCTGTCTCACTGCTGACTGCCAGTCGCGGGGAACAGCTCAATAAAGGCACGGTCTGACCTCCAGGGACCTTTGCTTCCAGCTCAAGCCATTCAAAGTAGGGCATGCCTGACCACTGCCAACCTCAGTGTCCTTCTCTGTAAAACGAAGATAATCAAGTACACACCTCGAAAAGTTTGTGATGATTAAGTGAAATCATATAAGAAAGCCTTTTCGAATCGTGCCAACTGCTCAGTCTGCATGAACATTAGCCTTCACCATTATTTTAAGGTACTTAATGTTAGATGAACCTTACAGCTATAACGTTGTTCGGGCTTGAGGCTCCTCTAGTCCCTGCCTCCTCCCAGAATGGAAATCTGCCCACAGCAGCCTGGCAGTTGTCTAGTCCGCCTTCTGCTGGAAGCCTTCCCGGGAGGAGGAGAGTCTTCCTTATTACATCTTCAGACAGCTCTGCCTCAGATGTAGCTCTTATTGTGCACTGCAGCTGCGTGTAATCATCATAGAACAAAATGACATGATTAAATCTGTTAGAGTAACTTGAAATTTGCTTGGTTCTGTCCGTGCTAATAAGTGAGGTGCTGATAAATAATTGTATTCCAGTAATGTGGCCACCTGTTCATAACTGAGAAATAATTCTTCTAACATCATCTGTGACCTGATCTCCTTTCCTGACCCAGAGTGGCATTTACAGATTTTGTTAATTAGGCTAGAACTCTTGGTACTCACACACTTTACCTGAGTTACATCAAGAGCATTTCAGTGAAACTTTAAAACTGATATACTTGTCCCTTAAAACTCCAGCCCCTGAATAGTCCACTTTGCTGGAATTTGCTGGAAGGAGTCCAAGTGAGAGTCGTTCCTCTGCTCCCAGAACATGAGTTGCGCTGGTTTCTTTCAAAACCAAGCCATCTCATGTTGACTGAAACTCATTTTCCAGGCTGTATTGGATCAAGATGTCCGCCTGCTTTAGAGGCCAGAAAGAGCACTGCCTCTTGGTGCCTACTGAAAACACAGCTTCCTCTCTCCCTGTGTACAGACAGATGGGTAGGAATGTGCTGTCAGCAAAGATAATATCAATGTTTGCAGGTGGGTAATGTTGCAATGTTGATCTTGGGTATTTTCCACCTGGAGGAACTATAGCCTTGAAATACCCAGAAGTTTTATCAGTTACCCCGGCCTTCAGGGTGCTTTGAAATTTACCTGCTTTGGGACACTCCACCATAAAAACAGACATCAATGAGATATATCCTGCCACTAGTATATGTCAATATGAATGGAAAATACATTTTCCCAGACTCTTATTGCTGTTCTTGTTGTTGAATATATTTTAAACCTATAAAAGCTGAGTGCATTTTGTATATGCTGACCTATTTTAGGGGGTGAGGGGTGGGAGGGGACTTGCACGAGAAATTTACCCAAAAAAGGCAATGCTGTGAAAAATGCCTTTGCCATTTACTAGATCACTGGTATCTCTCATTTTCAATCTGTTCCTAGTATCATTAAACTGATGCCAAATATGCTTTTGAATTATTAATTCTTATTGGAAATGTTAAACGTTCACATTAGATATTCCCAATGCCTTGTTAGTTTAACCCTGAACATATCTGAAAAGGTTGATGGAATTTCACTATAGGGAAATTATATAGAAATTGGATTTTTCTTCCCAGATAAATGACACCAAGCAGATGGCCATCGCTTTTATCCTGGTCTCCCAGGCCCATCCTTCTGGTAGTCCTTGGAATAAACACAGCCATATACTTAAAGAACTATGTATAACACACATGCTCGTTCTGTTTGTGTGGGTCTGTAGACATCTGCTTGGGATGGGCATTCCTGGGGATGCCGCCTGCAGGAACTCTCGCACGAGGCCCCTTCCTGCATGGCTCCTCCGGAGTCTCCGCAGATGGACGTCGCCCCTGCCGCAGCATTAATCCCGCCAGTGATGTCTGCCCTTATGAAGAAATGCGAATCAATGTTTTTCAAACAATAAGCATAAGTAGAAAATAAACCCTCGATTCTACATAAAGCAATTAAGACTTTATTATTACTAATTAAGTTGGTAGAATGAATTCTAAAGATTAATATTAAAATAATTTTTATACTCAGATTTTATAATCAAGCAATGAGTTTAGAAAGAAAATTTAATTTAAATATTAATCAAAAAGATATAATATTTAGAATGAACTTAAATGTACTAATGCTATGGTAATTAAAGTGCCGCATTAGAGTCAATGTGAATAAATAGAAAGACCTACCCACTCTCGGATAGGAAGAAATAAATACACACATGCACATGCAGACATACACATGTATACACATGCATACACATGTACACACACACACATATCCATAATTAAAGTATCTAAACAAGTATTTAAACAAGAAAATGCTGAAGATCACATAAAATTTAAATATGAGGAATAGCCAGGAAATTTTGAAAATAAAAGCGTTAAGACGGATATGTCAAACCAGATGTTACACGCAGTATAAAGGTAGAGTGATAAGAGCGGCTGGGGCTATGCGTGGTCCGACCCGGAGGACCGCATCGAGAATGTGCAAACGGATCCACATGCAGCTGGGTCTTCGGTTCATCATAAAACTGGCATTTGAAATGAGTGCGGAAGAGATAGTTTACATAAATGGTGATGGGCAAGGGGGGGCTGGTTGGGGAAATACTGTATTAAATTCATAATCCATACTTCATTTTTTTCACCAAAATTAATTCCAAATGGATTTGAGGTTTGTGAAAAAAAAGAAAAAAACAAAACCAAACTTCACGTTGTGAAAAGGTAACGCGGCCACATGGTTCTAAACTTTAAAATACCACCCGAAGTTAAACATAATAAAAATCTCCTCCTGTCTCTCCACTTCACTGGCCCCTGCTCTTTAGAGGTGTCCCTAATATGTCCTTTCAGTGTTTGTTTATACAGACATGGACTTAATCACGATGCTTCATCATTGTGCCTTTGTTTTTACACAAAAATGTTGCATTCTACCGACCTGTTCTGCACTTCACTTTTGTGACATGACAGTATATCTCAGGAATCTTTCCACATCGGTACTAGAGGTCCTCTTCATTCTTTTCCAAAGGCAGAGTGTTCGGTCGGTAAATAGTTTACTTAACCAGTCCCCTATTGATGGATGCTTGGGTTTTTTCCAACTTCAACATTTTCCTTCAACAAATTATGCCGCAGTGTTGGATAAATTCCCAGAAGTGAGACTTCCATGTCAAAGGGTAAACACATTAATAATTTTACTAAATACTGCCATTTCCCTCCCTTTTTTTCATTTCTAGGGGTTCTTTATATATTGGGGAGATTAGCCCATTGTCAGTGGCATGAATTGCAAGGGTTTTATTTTTTTTCATTGTAGCAAAAAATTGGAATCATCCCAAACTATTCATGGCAGGTTGGGTTCCCCGGGAAGGAGACTCTGAGATGGAGTTTCACATGAAGAATGTTTGTTAAAGAGTGCCCTCGAGATCAACATCTGCCCATGGGAGGGAAGGGAAGCATGAAGAAACTGTGGCTCGGGGCGTGAATGAGATCCTACGTCGGACAGGTGGCCCGGGGCCAAAGCCAGGTTGAAAACACAGGTTCCTGCCCTTGGAACGGCACAGCTACTTCTTTCAAGGAGAGCATCCCAGAAGAGGCCAGGGCCCAGGAGAAGTGATTCCTAAAGAAATGAGTGGGAATATGCAGAGAAAAGCAAGGAAGGTTACCCTAGGAAGAGACTATACAAGCAACTCTGGGAAATTACAAGTAGCTCTGAGTGGTTAAAGGCTAGGTTTGGGAGAAGTGCCTAACTGAGCCGACATCAGTTCAGCCTTAGATGTGTGTGAGCCATGGCATTTTTAAGCACAGCAGTAGTGATGCAATGAGATTTGCACTTCTGAAAGATCATTCTGGTAGCTCTTCATATTGGCAGCTCATAACAGAGAAAGAGGTTATGTTTTCCAAAGGTGGCTACACCAATATGTCTTTTAAGTCCCATGCTCTTCATAAAAAGTGCTGCTTCTCTCGCCCATTGGTCTATGTTCTCTTGCTTTGAGTCTGGGTGGACCTTTGTAATAGTGTCAAGCAACACCCACCAGGTGACTTCCAAGAATAGGGCATAAAGGGACATGCACCCTTGGAACCCAACTGTCCCGTTGTAAGGAAGACCAGCAGCTTCTCTTAGGTCTCAGCTGCCTGCCACGCAAGCGAGTGAACTTTAGAGAACGCCAGCTCCCTGCCTTCCAGCTGACGCCAGTGGAGCGGAAAGTTTTGACCTGTGCTGAGCGCTGTCCAGTTACAGATCTGTGAGCAAAATTTGTGTTGTCCTTGTTTTGAGCCTCTAAGTGTTAGGGGTAACTTGTTAAGTAACCACAATCACTAGGACAAAGAGCAAGGCTGATTTTGATTTTAAGCCATTTATTAATGTCCCATCTGCCTAACAGGTTTATTGGTTCATGTTCCTTTGAGCCGGTCACTTTGCAGGATGCAGAAGGTTGTTTTGTACAAATAATAAATTCACTGAAAAGAAACCTAGTTATAGGGACCTTGTCACCCTGAGGTTTAATGATCAGGCACCAGGAAAGCTGCCCTTCAGCACAATCTGGTCTCCCTACCCTGGCATCCATTTACCTGGATCTGACCATGACACTAAAACTATCATTTCCTAATGACGGAAAAGTACCAGATTTTCCTGTTGCCACACAAGTATGTGCAGTTGTCAAAACTTATAAAACTATACACTGAAAAGGGTGAATTTTATTGTGTGAAAGTGTATCTAAAAATAAATAAAAATAAGCAGAGAGCCATTCTAGTAATTGCTTCTTGATGTTTGAATCAGGCCAGGTGCCACATGTATCAAAGGTCTTTCATTAATATTGAACTTCCCTTCTCCTTCTCCCCTCCCCTCCTTTCCCTTCCTGCCCCCTCCCTCCTCTGCCTCTCACATTCTCTCTCTCCCGCTCTCTCTCACACACGTACACACACTTAGGATCTTTTTTTACGGTTGGGCCTGCTAAGGGTGACTCATACATTCATGCCCACGTTTAGATTCAACAATAAGGCTGTGATCAAAATATTGCTTCTCTGCTTAGTAAAACTGGGGAATGTTTGACTAGCCTGAACTTAGTGCCCTTCAAGACAACGTAAGCCTGGAAAAGTTATACATGCACTTTATATATGCATATGTGAATAGTAGCAAGGAATTGTCTTCCGTTCTATTTTCTCATTCTTGGGAGTTTAGATGGCTCAAAGGTGTTGGGGCAAGAATTTTCCTACCATTGGGCTGTCAAAACTTCATATTCCCAATTATTTTTGAATTGTAAGAAAATAGCTAAGATGTTCATGTTTCTATACATTTCATTAACCTTCAAGTATGAATATTATAGTAAAATCGCAAACCACAACTCAAAAGTGAAAACACCTTCTTTGACCGTATTTAGCATATTTAGTCAGTTTCTTTTCCGGATCTTCTCAATAACAGCTGAAAGAATTTCTTTACAATGACAGATTGTCAGCACATTGACATAGATTATTTTAGATGTATATTTTTAGTGGGAATGAATGAATTCAAGTAAGTTTTTCAGAAATTTAATAACAGGGAGAACTGTTATCCCATGTGTCAAACTTACAGAATATATTTTTTTCCTTTTTAGGGTAATGGTCAACCTAATTATTAACTTAACAACTATTTTACAAAAGAAAAAGGAAATGTAGAGTTTGATGAAAAACATTCTAATATCCACTAGAACAGACTTGTTGATAAATAGTAAAATTATCTTCTTGGTTCAAGATAGAGAATAAATAATTTAAAATAGTTTAGAATAATTCCTGGTCTTCTATTATATTTTATTACTTAGATTAAAATGTTTGGAAAGGAGGACTGATCAAAACTTGGTAGGTAGAGAGGGCAATCCTTTACATTTATTTGTGAAATTGAACTCAGATCAAGAGTTCTTAGGGTAGTATTTACCTAACAGCTATTTTCAGAACTGTGATGACTTCATGAGATCCTGGTTTCTTATGAAGGGTACTTAATTAGGATTAGGGGCTAAATGGTGTGGCTATGAGCTAGTTACTACCTGGAGGTACTGGAAATCATTTGATAAGAAGGTTGTGTTTTGTTTTCTGCCTCTGAACTTGGGGACCATCTCTTTACCGTGTGTAGGGGTGAGGACTGAAGATTGGAAAGGAGAATGGGATATACGTTAAATATTTTTAATGTAAGGAATGCTCAAGCTGGTTCCCAGAGGATAAAGTTTGGCAGGGACCTGGCGGGGAAGAGCTATTCCCAAACCGGAGAGAACACGCCTGGCTTCCTAAGGGGCCACCCTAAACCTTCACCGTTGGCCCGTAGTAATGTGTTTCTTCATACTCATTTGAAATGGCTATGTGCTACGTAACAACTTGCCAGTCTAAACTTGACTCCTTTTAAACTGGTAAGGTTTTCAAAGATAGATTTTTAAGGCTATGAACCCAGGGAGGAGAAAACACTATGAAGCTGAACACTGTAACTTTATGTAGAGTAGAGAGCAGCTTTAATTTTTCTCTGAAAAGTAATTAATTGCTGCCAGGGACCGTGAGACCTTCAACAGCTGCCTACAAACAGCGTAGGTTCCTTGGTGACGTCATTAGTGGGGCTTGTTCGGGTGAGTCCACAAACGTCCTGTGGGAATGCCGATCTAACCCCTTAGAACCCTGGGTGGCTCATCTCTGTGCAAGAGATTTCAGGGCCCTGTTTACCTGTCCCACATGATCCCGATCCTCACCTAGCTATCAAAAAGAGGAGACTTTCTCCTACTCCTTAAGGAAGGGGCCCCCCCGGGCATCCTTACCACTCCAACCCCAGTAATAAAAGAGGCCTAGAGTGGTCACATAAAATAATGGTGACAATAATAATAACCCGAAAAGAATATAAAAAATACAGCCACTAAAATGTACGGGTGCAAGTGCCATTTACAGATTCACTTGTGACCCCAAAACTTTACTGCTTAGCTGGGCTGTGTCCTTGGTCTTAGTCTGTGTGAAAACCCCCTTTTTTTTAGGGTGAAAAATAATGTGGATGAGAATCACTTCGGAACATTATTTACAGTTACTAGGACCACTGTAAGCCCGTATTTAAAAATATTGCTGAGTATTTTTAATGACTAAGAGAAAACCTTGTTAAGATAAATAATGATAATTTTTATACCATATGAACTCAGCTATGCAAATATATGTGCATATAAAAAAGACTAAAGGGATAAAGCACAACATATTCACATGCTTATATTTGAGTTAATAAATGTATGGATGATATTTCTCTATGTGTTTTTATAGATATTTTTAAATGTTCTAAAATGGTATGTTGATTTTATATGCAGAAAAAAGTCACTTTAATTTAAACATGTTTGAATTGATACTCGAAGGGAGTTAGGAGAGAGACAACCAGAATATATAGCTGGCATGCAGTTTATAAACAAAATCACCCAAAAAACTCAGAAGCAAAACTTGACCATTGAAACAAATACTAGGATTTTATGGGAAAAGTATCACTTAGGGAAGCTTACATTATTACAATACCTTCTGCTGTCACTAATACACATTTATTTACAAATGGTTTCCCCTGAAAGATAAATACCATTAAGCATTTTTTCAAAATGTCACTCACCTTAGCAGGGTTTCCTGAACTCTCTTTTAAAGAGTCCCCAGTGGACATTAAGTAGTTTATACCTTTACGTGACTTGAATTCTAAACACACCAAAGTGATAATAAAGACTTACTGTGATACAGGGTAAACAAAACAGCTCTGCTGTAAAACTACTTCAGTCATTAATTGTATTTCACTTTCTGGATTTTAGATGCAGCGTTCAATAAATATGCACATTATACCCAAGAACAGTTTAGTCTCCACTGGTGTCAGATGGGTTGTGTTTTCCTGAGTTCTTCAATATCAATCTGTTCCTTTTTGGTTTAAAAATGTGCTTGTGTATTTAAAAGTTTATACTTAAGTGGTAATTGGTCATAATAATTGGTGCTTAAGAGAAGCTTTAATGCAAATAAAGCTTCGCATTCCTAACATGAAGGAAACCCATTTTATCTGCGGCTATATAGACTGTGACTCTATCACACATATATGAACATTTATTTAGGGATTTGATGTGTAGTTTGTCTTATTTTGGTGCTATTTTCTGCTGCGTCTTTGAGCTCTGGAGGGCCTAAACTAGCTCTGTGTGATGGCATGACTGTGTGTGCAGAACCCCCAAAGGCCTGTTGGCCGTCTCAAGGCCACTCATAATGGCGCATTTTGGATTGTTAACGTTTTGTTAAACATTCCATGCTGAATTCATAAAAAATGTAAGGCCTTGATACTTAATTATGATCAAAAGGAAGAAAGAGTGTAGCATTCGTGGATGGATTCTGTTGAAGTATGAATAGTTAACCAAGGGAAGGGGACCTTGGTAAATCTGGGCTGTTGAGACGTAAATGTCACAGATGCTCAGATACTCTGTGCAAACTGGATCTCTATGCAACAATAACAAATCCCTTTTTGGTTCCACAGCTAATTTTATTTCAAAAATTCTTTAACACCTGTGTTATTTTCCCTGTTTAATTTGGCCAAGGCTATCATGCCGTCGGTGCAAGGTTCTTTTGCCCTTGAGAATGTCCAATTGGTATACTTACTGACGGCTACTGTGTCATATACTGAGCTTCCAGACTGATAGCAAACTGTGTTTGTTACCACACGAAATAGTAGTGATTCTACTGTAGAGACGCTAATCACAAAATGATCAGTGGTTCACCTAACTTGAAACTCCCTCAGGGAAGCATCTGTTATTTGTGGAAAATGTCATTGGGTGCTCTGAGAACTTCCTCAGCTTTCTTTGTGCGTTTCGGGGCGAGGCACAGGAACACGGCGGGAGGTGTCTACACTTGGTAATTTGGCGCACACTGCCGTGGAGCGGTCATCTATTTTGATGTAACTGTTTTGTCCATCTGGCCTATTGAAGATAAAGATTTCTCTTTTTCCAGATAGCTTTTTAAAATTACTGGGTGCCCAATCCTCAGTGGGGAAAGGCTATTTCAAACAGTTTTAAATTCTTAGTAAGAGAATACTATCAAATTTCTGTGCATGAAGATAGTACTTAAAGGGAAGGCCAGTCTTTAGAAGGAAGAGGCTGAGAGATGACTTTTGATTCAAGCTTCAGTCACATGATCTTTCTGCACTTCAGTGTCTTAATTATAAAATGGGACTTAACTGACCCCTCTGGGTAGTGGTCCAGCTAAATGGTATTAACATATGAGCCCTGGCCAGAATCTAAGCACCTGAATGCACTCTCTTCCTAAACACAGTCATTTTGGTGGACGATTGGGCAAAAACAGAAATTCGTCCCTTGAAAATAAACAAGCTTGCCTCACTGGAGGGCAAAGGTGGATTAGAGAGGAGCCCACGGGAGACTTGGTGCCAACAGCTATATTTAAATGAACAACAAACTTTTTCTCTATGTATTTTTAAAAGCTCCTCTCGAAGCAGCTCTTGGATTCAAGGATTTCAGCTGCTCTTACTGATGGCAGATGAAGCCATTTTAGGACACAGGAATGTTCTTAAGGAACAAATTACCACTCTTCTCCTTTAGCCTAGGAGAGAAAATAGTGACTCTTCTTTGTGAAAACAAAATGTGGACATTTCCAATAGGGCATCCAGATCTCCAGGAACATGTAACACGTTTTCTGAAGGAAATTAAAAAGGTGAAATATTTTCCGATGACAACATATTCTACAATTAAAATCACAAGAGTGGCTAACATTCACTGAGCCTTTTTATGTACCATCCACTGTCGCATGTGCTTTTCACCTGTTGACTTATTCAATATCCACCAACCTCTGTTAGGCGTTTGCTACCATTATTTCCATTTACATGAGGAAACGAAGGCACAGACTGCTCATGTCACATGGTCCAACAGCGGCCAAGCCACCACTTTAAACCAGACATTCTGCTGCTAGAGCACTAACGACCTGTATTGCCCCTACGCCAAACATCTCTGGGAACAGTGGGAATGAGCACCAGGATCTGTGATAATCTGGTCAGAGCAGAGCTCGTGTGATTTGTTTACTAAAGGGGGGCAGGAATGAGCACAGTTAAGAAACACAGGTACCTGATTCTAAAATCTCACATGGGATAACAGGTCGATTCAAGGAAGTCAAGCAAAAGATGCTCACACTGAAAATTATGGCACAGGATTTTTGTGGTAGGTTCCTGAACACCTGGGGGCACTCTGTGGATTTTTTTCCTTAAACAAACAAACAAACAAACAAACACACACATTCCCTGGGGAGGAGATTGCCAAACCGAGAAACTAAGCATATCACAAAACATGTGTTTCAACACTAAGAAATAGGACCCCAGCTATCACAACTTAGTAATGAGCTTTTTCATCTGCAGGCCCTGCCTCAGCCTGCCCCCGTGCTTGGCAAGTGTAACCTTTATACAATTCCCAGTAAGCAACAGCAAGAATAACCATAGGGTGTTATTAGGACACTGTTTCAGCAGCTGAAAGGAGCGAGTGATTCTAAGATCTTTCTTAAAATCCGTCTGTTGCCCAACTCTGTGTTAATCGCAGGCAGAGGCAGCAGAAAGTATCTCTCAGGGTCGTGGAGTACTGAGATCTGACCCTCAGCAAAACTATATATGCGTGCTTCCATTCAGTCATGGACGCTGCATCCTGAGCCCTAATCTTGCTTGGTTGTCTGAGGTCTGTGTTAGGAACACATTGGGCTCTTGTCTGAATGAGATACGTGGAGTTAAAACCGGAGAAGAGGTCTGCCTTGTGGAAGGAGAATTAAAACTTGTTGGGTGGGGTTGATACCTCTCTGGGAGTTCCACCTCTGTGCAATGCCTACATTTCTAGATTCATGTGGAATCTCTACTCCCTTTTCTGGGGTGGCTTTGGAGTCCAGGGCTTCTCTCTAAGGTGTTCTCCATGCCTGGTTGGCTGTCCAGACACGCTCACTTGGAATAGGTTAGTGTTCTGACCCGAATAAAAATCCCCTTGTTTCTCTGCTTCAAGCCAAATTCTCCAAGGCTTCCGTATTGCTCCATCGCTCTAACCCACTGGCCAAACACATAACTCTTTTGGAAACTCTTACGGGTAAACGTTAACCAGTGCTGCTTTACAAACCTGCCTCCCACATCCCTGTCTGTGGGTGGTACGCTCAGGAAGAGGGCGAGGTCTTTCAGCATGAGCAGAGAGCAATTCTGGACTTTCTCCCTTTCCCTTGCGGGAGTACTTGCATTTGCTGTTGGGAGGTTTTCAAGTACACTCTGAAACTTGAAGTGATTGGATGTGAACAAATGTTATTTGATGATTTAAATATTAAAAATGTGATCTACGTGGTAACCTGCATTAAGCAGAGATTCATTATGGGAATGATAGAACTTTAAAAATTTTGCCATGCATTAGAGACCCTTCCTATTATTTTAAAAATAAGCATGTCATTTTAGAACTTGTCTTTATAAATATGTACAATGAATAATTGCAATGAAACCATTGATCAAGAGTCAATAATTGAGGCACAGTTTTTATAGTGGCAACTTCATGGAGACCTTGAAGCCCAACCTCGGTGTTCAGTATGTTTTCTGGGAGGAGGCAAAAGTGGTGAAATAGAGAATTACTAACACCTGGTAAATGCTTGTCACCTTTTAAAAAATAAACAAATTGCTCTTAATATTATGAGATGTGAATTGAATATTTTAATTAGAAAAAACAATGAGCCCAAATTAGCTTCTTTTCCTACACACAAAATGTAGGGAGATGATATTGAACATGACAGTTTGAGAAACAATAGAAATTGTAGCCACTGGAATTCTGTTATCAGCGTGTGCGCCAGTTCTGATTTTATTTGTAAAATAGAAGGCTTAGATGTTAAATATTATACTTTAGCAATAGATAAGTCTGAAATCGACTTTTAAAAAACTTCCTCATAAAAGTAAACCTCTAACCTTCCACACTGAAATTTTGTTTCCAGCAGTTGTGAGGAAGAAAAATAAAGTTTGATTTCCCTTTCATTCCATGCACCCCTTCAGTGGTTCCTTCCTTACTGGTAGTGCAAGTTATTATAACCATATAGTGTAAACTATTACATGAAGTGATGAAATACGTGTGCAGAAAGTAAAGGAGTGTGTTGTTTTAATGAAAACTAATTTGTATGCTTTGGAAAGACTCAAAAGTGAGGTTCTTTTTTTTTTTTTTTAAAGCTAATTAGATATGAGTAAGACAACTGAAAAACTGGTGAATTTAAAAAAACTTCATGATGGATTTACACTCAATTTGTCTCACTTTAAGAAAAGACCTTGAAACTGGACTTTTGTAACTTAATAGTATTGATATATTGTGCTATCTTTATATGATGGAGAAATGGAATTTTAGCCCGGAGCGCAGTTCTTGACTATAAAATCAAGTTTTTGTGAATAAATTTACATATGCTAAGTTAAATAAAATATTTATGTATCAGATTTTACTGCTTTTCAATTAACTGACTTATTGCAGGTGTCAGCTAAATCAGATGACAGAATTGTAACAGGTTGCTAAAATGAGTTTAATAATATAATTGAAACTGAACATTAAAATTATAATTCAGTGTTTGGGATAACACAGTCATTTAGTAGTGGTTCATGATGTCCGTTTAAGGGGTACTATAATTTTATATGGCTCTAGTCATTTAATAAATAATTATCACACAGATGATCTATGCTGCCATGCTCTCTTATTTAATGTCAGCTTGTGAATCCAAAATGCCATTTGCCTCTTCCCCATATCTTAGTATTGAAATTCTGCGCATCCTTCAAAAACCAACTCCAATATTACCTTTACCTAAAGGCTATCCCAGTTTTTCCTTGTGAGACTGTGGTGGACTCACAAAACTGATTTGCTGATGATACACTGGATTATTACATTCTCTTTGCCTTAGAGTTGGTCCAGGTACTATGATTTTTGCATAACTTATTTAAGAGAGAACGTGCTAAAATAATGTGAAGAGCCACTAAAACTTCCATTTATGTACTGGGAGAGATAGCAAATGATTGTCCACGGCAAGCACAACATCCATTCTTTTGAGAAAAGAGCACATTACTAATATTCTGCTGCGAAGTGGCTGCTGGTACACACAGTGCACTGTAGTCTCTGGCAAAACATGGTGTTTAAGCGTAGCCTGTCAGTTTTGCCAGGATGTTTACAAATGCTTGTCTTAATTTATAATCATTTTCTGGGGGTGTAAGAAATGGGCGTGTTAATGATATTAACATAGAAAGGATTCTTGGTTGAGAAGAAGCAAGCATTACAATTTATATTAAGAGTCTGTGAAGATAGAAATAAGTGGTGCCTGCTTAAAAAGCTGTAAAATTTAGAAGCCTATCTGCTCTGACAAGGGATGGAGAAACTAATTTTAACTCTGAAATATAATCTCCATGTGTTTTAGAGTTTAATTTTCTATGATGTTAACCAGTTTTAGATGAGTTTTGTAGCTTTGTAATTCTACTGGTCTAACAATTAAATAGAGAAAAATGATTGTGTCTGTATTTATAAGACTAGAATCTAGTTCCTTCATTATTATTGGGTCACAAATATTGTGAAGAGCTTTTTGAAAACACATTCCAAATCTAAAGATGTCTTTAAAAATGAACATTTTCTCCTTTTCTTTTAAGATAGTTTCAGTTGGGCTGGCATTTTGTTTTACTCTAAAAGGGCTCCTTTGGGAGGGACCCAGAACCTCATATGGCCTCACTACCTAGCTGCCACAGTCTGCATTGGACGCCTCTGCTGAATGACTCCTTTACTTACTATGTAGAGAAAGAGATTCTGTGGCCCTAAAACCATAGCCTTTGTCCAGCGGAACATGTAGCATAATGAAAAGGCAGAAACAAGCTGAGGTTTAAAAGGTTTCTTTAGGAGAAATGTGGGGTGTTAAATAGTTAGACACTGCCATCAGATTTTTAGCGTTGACTAGTAATTCTTAGGTCCAGAATGTAACAGTTATCCAGTTCACAGACATTAAACATTCAATTGCCAGCTTTTGTCATCTTCTAGATTTTCAGTTCATGTATTTTAGAGGTTTGGATAAGGATTTTGTTAAAATATTTTTCTTATTTCCTGCAAATTCTGACTTTGCTCTAGAAATAGATTCTTAAGAGTTATCTTACTTTTTCTTATTTACCCTTATTTAAGGGTAATGAGGTAATACACATGTATAATTCATTTGGTCAGAAAAACATTGTAATATGTATAATTTATTCAGAAGTTAAGGTTGCTTTGGAACTTTCCACATGCTTGAAATCTAAAACTATGCATATAGATATAGTCTCTACACATATTCCATCCTGAAAACCATACTGGCATTTCAGAAATTAAGTACAAAGAGTATTTATAAAATGGCATGTGGCATTTAATATTTAAACTCTGGAAATATTTAAGTTACTGTCTTGATGAAGCTGCAGGTCTACAATGTTAAGTTCTTACATTGATTTGAAGGCATTCATTGATATTTAATGATTACTATTATAGCTATCTGTTTTTCTCAACTGTTTAATTTGCAGAGTAGATATATCTTAATATTTATACCAAAGTGAAAAATGGCAATGATTTTAAACTGAAAGGCTGTAATAACATGCACTTACTATAATACAGCATTTGCTACTTTAGAGACAGATCCCAAGAGCTGGCTCCTGGTGATAGGATGGGAGGTCATTATTTACTTGTTTAAAGACCGAGTTTATTTCAGATTCCAGATACTTGCTTTACAAACACATGTAGAGCAAGTTCCCTGCTTGAACTGTATCTCCCAGTTTACAATAGAATAGAGCAAGAAAGACAAGTGAAGTCAGAGAAAACAAAAGATACCACAAAAGGGATCAATGAGAAGAGTGTGAGAGAGAAAAGAGATCTTGAACTCAAGATTTCAAGACTTCAAAGGGCGACATAGAGAGAGAAATCTGGTTGAATGAAAAGTGGCATGATTTTACTGCTCTGACTGGATGTGGTCCACTGTCCTATCTTCAAGTTCACTGATCCTTTCTTCTGCTTTTTCTACTCTGATGTTGAACCTTTCTATTGGTTTGTTGTTTTATTTGTTTGTTTGTTTTAGTGCAGTTACTGTATTCTTCAGCTCAGTGACTTCTCTTTGGTACTTTTAAAATATTTTCTGTCTCTTTGTTGAATTTCTCACTATGTTCATTCATGCTTCTCCAGAGCTCAACGAGCATCTTTATGACCATTATTTTGAACTCTCTAAGTCACTTATCTCTGTTTCATTAAAGTCTTTTTCTGAGGTTTTATCTTTTTCCCTCATTTAGAACATATTCCTGTTTCTTAATTTTCCCTGACTCTTTGTGTTGGTTTCTATGCATTCGATAAACCAGCCACCTCTCCCAGTCTGGAAGGAGTGGCCTCATGTAGGAAATGACCTGTATTGTTCACCCTACCCCAACTTTTGGTTGTCTCTCAAACCTTTATAATTATCCAAGCAACCTACTTTATTTTTAGTGCTTCCCAGTCATTGAGGGTATGCCAAGACTTGTCAGTATCCCAAAGGGGAGGGTCTCAGCACCTAGATTGGAAGCCAGACCTTCAGGCAACAACTTTTAGAGTATGCACATATACCTTTTTCAGGGGGAGACAAAGAGATAGGTGTTTTTGTCTGCTTCGTCTTCACTGATCCCTGTGGTGATCACTACGTAAGAACAGTTTCTTTCTTTGCTATCATCCCATTAAACTCAAGAATACAAGCCCCCTGGTCACCAGAGCCAGGTGATCAAGGGGTGTTCCCTAGGTGGCAGACACAAAACCAAGGCACCGTATGTAAAAACCAGGACACCAGACATGTGGACAAGTTGCATGCCGGGAGACCCCTGTGCTCCGGAGCATGGCAGAGGCAGAGTGCAAAGATGGTGCCCACCAGACTCCATCCCTTTAGGCTATTTCAGGAGGCCCTACAGTCTTCGTTAAAGGAGATTCTCGACCCTCGGGTTGACACTTTAAGATAAGCAAATAAGCCTCTTTCACAGAAAGTCTTTGCGCTTTTCAGTCAGCTGCCTCTGTACTGGGCTCAAGGGTGGGTGAGTCCACACGTGAGCCCTTTAAGGGTGGTTCTCAGTTCATTATAGCCTTCTGGGTCCCCCGGATGCAAGCCACATTGGTTTTCAAACAGATTTTTGGGTGCTTATTTCTCAGGGGCAAGTCTTAAAATTTTGGGTGCTGGATGTGGGATAAGAACCCTTCATTCCTCAGGAAAAAGCTCGGGTGTGTGCGGGTATGTGAGTTCCCTTGCAATTATGGGTTGCTGTGGGGTGAGGGGCGGGGTATGGTGAGATTGTGTCTTGCTTCTTGCATCCACTCTGATGTGGTCTTTTGCTCATTGGTCTGATGTGTAGGAGTTGCTCAGCTAGTTTGGGTTTTTTTCCCAGTGGAAATTGTTCCATATGTAGCTATAGATTTGATGTATCTGTGAAGTGAGTTGAGTTTAGGATCCTCCTACATTGCCATCTTGAACCAGAACTGACAAGTTGGTTTTAGAGATGTTAAAATTGGAGTGATTATAGGGGGTCAAGGATTAGTAAGGGATGAATAGGTAAAGCACAGGGAATTTTTAGGGCAGTGACAGGATTTTGCATGATACTGGGATGATGGATACCTGACGTCTTACATTGTCAAATTCATAGAACTATGTAATATGAAGAGTGAGCCCTAGTGTAAACGATGGAGTTTCGTTAATAATAATGTACCAGTATTGGCTCATCAATTGTAACAAATGTACCACACTAATATAAGATGTTACTAGGAGAAACTGTATGGGTCTGCACTGGTGGTAATGGGGACTCTGTGCTTTCTGCTCATTTTTCTGTAGACCTAAACCTGTTCGAAAAAGAAAAGTCTATTAATTATTTTAAAATATTGCAATGATACATAAAGATGAAGATGGTCAGGAGCCAGTGAATAAAAGGAGCGTTGACATTATAAATGCAGTTTGAAAGTCATCTGTATGAAGAGACTTTCTGGGCTTCAGGGGTAGATGAGCTCCTAGTAGGGGAATGATGAAAGAAGACATGAAGGCCCAGCACTGAGACTCCTGGTATTCCCACATAAGGACTGGGCTCATGACAAGGAAGTGGCAAGGACGAAAAAGAGTGACACTAAAAATTGGAGGAGTACAAGTGTCACATCACATCACAGCAGCCAAAAGAGAGATGAATTTGAAAGGTCATTACTAATGCTCCAAAGAGGTGAAGAATAATGAGGGCTTATACGGTCATTAAATCTGATGATTAGGTGGGAGAAACCTGTCAGAGAGAATAGTTTCAATAGTGTCCTGGTTGGAGCTGGGTTGTAGAGGTTAAGACTCAGTTGATCTGGAGACAGAAACTAAAAGTATAGATTTCTTTTAAGAAGTAAACAGTTTACCTTTCAGGAAGTTGAATAATGGCATTTATGTGTTTATTTTTAACTACAAAAGACAGTCTGTTTATAGGAAGAGGCTAAAGAGCCAGAATTGTGGTAGAGGCTGGATATTTGGGAGACATGATAGAAAAAGATGGGAATGGAACCTAGGCACTAATTAAGAAGGAGCCATGAAACCAGAAAGAATTGGGAGATAGATGAACAGAAAAATATATACAGTGGTTTGACTATGCCTAGCATCAGAGATTTGGGGTTTCAAAGAAAATAGATGGGGAGATTAAAATGATATTATCTCTATCTCTAATAGAGTAAGAGGTCGACTTATCTGATAATTATTTGGTGTTTGAGATGTTGAACCAACTGGATCGTGTGTGAAATGAAGTTTCGAGGCCTTTTCATTTGAAGTTGTCCTCCACAGTAAAGTGCTCTGACTATACTACATAGAGACATTATTTTTAATTCAAAAGATCCCCTAGAAATTATCATGCCCACTCTTCTTTTGAAGGATAATGGCATAAAGAAAGATTATACAGATTGCTTAAAGTTACATGGCTATTTAGGGGTTGAATCAATATAATAGAAACCTTATCTGAGGCAACCTTGTATTTCTTTTTCTACATCACTGTAGGTATGGAGAATTTGAGATGATCCAATGACAGCAGGCAGCTGTAGGTAGATAGCTAGTATTGGAATAAGAGGTGAGAGCTAAAAGCAAAGTTCTGTTTTTTTATTGAAATATAATTCACATACCATAAAATTTGCCTCTTAAAAGTGTACTATTGAAGGATTTTAGTAGTGCCACTGTCACTACTATATTCCAGAACACTTTCTTCACTCCATTAAAGAAAACCCACACCCATTAGCAGTCACTCCACATCATCTCACGACCACCACCACCACAGAAGCATCTGGCAACCTCTAATCTATTTCCTGTCTTTATGGATTTGCCTATTCTGGAAATTTCATGTAAGTGAAATCATACAGTATGTGGCGTTTTGTGTCTGGTTTCTTTCACTTAACATAAAGTTTTCAAGGGTTTGGTCATGTTGTAGCATATTATAAATACTTCATTTCTTTTTGTGGCAAAATAATACTCCATTGAATGGATCTACCACATTCATTTTGTTTATCCATTTGTCAGTTGATAGACATTTATGATGTTTCCACTTTCTTCTATTATGAATAATACTGTCCTGAACATGCATATACAAGTTTTTGTGTAGACATATTTTCAGTTCTCTTGGTGTATGACAAGAATGGAATTGTTGAATGTATATATACACACACACACACACACACACACACATACACACACACATATATAATTATGTAATTATATCTCTCAGAAAGAGATTGAAAGAATCAACATCTACTTTACAAAACAAAGGTGCACATCTTGAAATCTCACCGTGGGGCATGATCCATAGCACAAAAAAGTCTCAAGGATACAAACCAAGGAGACAGCATACATTGGGAAAAAACAAACAGTAAAGCCCCACACAATGGTCAATGAGACACTGGTCCTGAGGAACTGCCCAGAGAGACTCTCAGGAAGACGCAGGGAAGACAACTGTCTCTCATTTCTGGTAGACACAGTATTCATGGAAAAGCCCCATTGATCCCATTGATCTTAATCTGTGAATGGAAGCTCCGAAGTGAAATGGTCATCATGGGGATATATACTAACATGGACATTTTAATTGAAATTTGAAGTCAGAATGTTTTTACTGATTTAACTAATTAGTTAAAAAGTGAAGACAAGTGTTGCCATTTAGTTTTATGGCAGAAATCTTCCTAAATTTAAACGAGCTAGGTTTGGAAAGTTGCTTAAAGCATGTGATATAGGGTGATGTGTGTCATGCACCCTGAGAACCTCATGCACAGAGAATGTGATGTGAGTAAGGTAGTCCTATGTGATAAGAGGACACTATTTTATCAAACAATAATGTAATAGCAATAGTGTATTAAAAATGAAAAATATTTTTATTTTTTCAATCTTTCTGAGTGTACTAGGTGGAAAAGGCACATCTAAATGAAAGCATAGCAGGATAATTAGAAGTTATTTGAAACTTCTTGGTTATAGGTTTTAGGTATACCTCCTAGAAATTAGGAAAGTGAACTATTCTGATGAATGGTTAATAAATTCTTTGCAAGTCAGTGGTATCTTTTTCTTTGCTTTCAGAACCTAATCAAGATGTCAACAGATAGATGATTTCAAATAACTTTACTATTAGAGCACTGTATTACTTTTTGACACATGGATCAGGGGTCCAAAGTATTGATGAATGATGTAAATTTTATTTTTAAATGTCAATATTTACAACATGCCAGAAATTATATCCTTTGCAATTCCTTAGCCTAATTATTTAAAAATTTACATTGCCTTAACAATATATTGAAACCAAACCAATATACAAATTCAATGCAGTCCCAACAATATTTCCTGCAGAAGTAGAAAAACTAATCCTAAAATTTTCATGGGATCTTAAGGGACTTTAAATAGCTAAAACAATCTTGAAAGAGAAGAATAAAATTGGAAGAATCACACTTCCTGATTTCAAAACATGCTATAAAGCTACAGTAATTAAAACAGTAGGGTACTGGCATAAAGACAGGTATATAAACCAATGGAAGAGAGAGTCCGGAAATAAGCCATTGTATAGACAGCCAAATGATTTTTGACAAGGGTGCTAAGACCCTTCAGTGGGAAAGGACCATCTTTTCAACAGATGTTGTGGAGAAAACTGGCTGTCCACATGCAAAAGAAAATTAAACCCTTAGAATATAGCATACAGGAACATTAACTCAAAATGGATCAAAGTCCTGAATATGATGGCTAAAACTATAAAACTCTTAGAATAAAACATAAGGAGAAAACATGACATTGGATTTGGCAGTGATTTCTTGGATATGACACTGAAAACACATATAACATAGATAAATTTTACTTCTTCAAAATAAAAATTTCTGTACATCAAAAGATACTATCAACAGAGTATAAGGGCAACTCACAGAATGGGAAAAATATTTGCAAATCATATCTGATAAGGGATCAATATCTGTAATATATAAAGAACTACTACAACTCAACAACAAGAAAACCCAATTTAAAAATCAATTAAAAAAAACTTGAATAGACATTTTTTCATAGAAGATATACGAGTGTCCAATAAGCATATCAAGAGTTGCTCAAGATTTCTTTTAGGAAAAGCAAATCAGAACCACAAAATGAAAGATACCAATTCACACCCACTAAAATCACTAACTTTTTTTTAAAAATCAAAAGTAAGTGTTGGTGACAGTGTGGAGAAATTGGAACATTTGTACTTTGCTTGTGGGAAAGTAAAATGGTGCAGCTGTTGTGGAAGATAGTATGGAGGTTTCTCAGAAAGTTAAACATAGAATTACATATAACCCAGCAATCCCACTTCTGGATATATACCCAAAAGAATTGAAAGCAAGGACTCAAACAGTACTTGGATACCAATGTTCATAGCAGCTAAAAGGCAGAAACAACCGAAGTGTGTCTCAATGGATGAGTGAATAAACAAAATGTGATATATACATGCAATTAAATATCATTTATCCTTAAAAAGGAATGAAATTCTGATTATTGCTGCATCATGGATGAACCTTGAAAACATGCTAAGAGATATGAGACAGACAGACACAAAAGGGCAAACATTACATTATTCCAGTTATATGAAGTAATTAGGATAGATAAATTCATAGAGACTGAAAGTAGAAGAGTGGTTACCAGGGACAGAGAGAGGGGAATGGAGAGTTACCGTTTGTGGGAACAGCTTCAGTTTGGGGTGATGAAAAAGTTCTGGAGATGAATAGTGGTGATGGTTTTACAACAATGTGAATTGACTTAATGCCACTGAATTGTACAATTTAATGATTAAAATTGTAAATTTTCTGTTATGTATACTTTATCACAATGAAATAAATCAAAAGCATATTGAGACAGTTTTTAAAAATTTTCAGGTATGTAGCTTTTCAAATTTCTCTTAGGCACATGTGCATAGCTGTTCGCGTATTTGAAGAACACCTGTCTAGTGTCCTTCGCAGCCTGAACCCAGACCTCTCCTCTCACTTCATTTTTCTTATTCTAGCCACCTGGAAATTCACATCTGCTTCAATTATGTACAAATTGTTCCAAATACCTTTAATGCCTCTTCTCCCCACTCCAAATTGGTGAGTGGAATCTGATACTTCAAAATCCAGCCCAAGTGCCCACAGCCTTTGGAAAAGATGTGGTGACTCCCAGAGACAGAGCTCATGTCTCTCTCTACTGTGTTCCCAAAGAACTTTTCCATCCCTCTGATTTATCCCAAGCCTGTCCCTAACCAGACTGACTCCCTTCTTAAGAGCAAAGATGGTACCTGCTTCGCCTTCATGCCTCCTACCCATGGCACAGAGCATAATTTGAAGCAGAGTCCTAGTATATAGTTCGATAACTGAATTTTAAAATAATACTTATTCTCTTTCAATAATCCTCCTCTGAGAGAGTAGACAGGCCTTTCCCCTACCTTTCCAGAACAAGAAAATAAGAAGAAATGTCATACCTTACCCAGGCTGCAGGCACCGTGTGGCCGATGGAGGCGGAGAGACAGCATCAGCATTCTGCTGCGTACCTTCCGACCCTGGGCTGGGGAGCCAGGCATTAAATCTTACCGTCAATACATTAAGAGCATTGCTTTATTGGTTATAAAACATGTTCTCAAATATTTGCCATAGGTCCCATTCATAAATGAAGTGATCTTTATATGTATTTTCTACTACCCTTTCCATAATAAACCCCCCGCCACTGTTCCAACACCAGGAGGTTGGAAACAACTGTGTCCTTAATGAACGATAGCAGGTCCTAACCAATGACCTCCAGATGAAAGGCTCATTATTTCATTACTGGTCTCCAGAGCTATTTGGGCCCCTAACACTGTAGCACAGGATTTGGGCTGAAGAATCTAAGCCTTGAACTATAAAAAATGTAAGTAGTCCTTGACACAATTTGGAGCGATTACATTCTATTGTGCCAAGAATTCCTTATTAAAAATCAATTTAATTGTGCATACGCCATCTGGTCGGTATTATGGTCTTTTATGTGAGGGAAACACGATTTTGTATTTACCTGATGTTCCACAGTGTGAGCATGTAATTTTGCAGAAGCAAAGGCATTTTGTAGCACTAAAGAATTAGTAATTAAGGAAACTTTAAAAATGTTTACCAGACTTCCTTTTACTAACTTTTGTGACTTTTGAGCTAGAAGATTCAACTTCATGTATCACTTGGGATTTTAATGGAAAAGAAAATGCTAAAGTAAGCAATTTATATGTGCACACCATATGTTACATTTATTTGCATGTTCAGTTTCTGTTTTATACTTTTAAGATTCCAGTCCATTTCAACATAACTTAGATTGTCACATTAGTATTAATTTGCTTTGGCTTTTTATTCAAAGAGTTTTATTCAAAGAATGGAAGAAGAGATGTTTACTTTTGATTGTCTACTGGGTTGGTTTCAAGCACATTCGCAAAAAAATCCCTGCAGTATTTTAGCTTAAAAATCTTACAGGCAAATGTTTCAAACCAGAGTGATTGCATTTTGTTAGGCAAAAAATAGAAAGATTTTTGCAGTCTGTGTTTCAAAACAGTTTATACCCTAATTTAAAAAGAATACTTTTGCTTCCTTCTATGGCATTAGTGGCTTAAGAGTGAGGTCACTTTCTTAATAAGTTTTTGATCTGCTTAGAATTTTGAAGCATTTTGTTGATGTTATGATCTTAAGATAGCAGCAGCATTGTAAATTAGTAGCCATAAATAGTGATTCGATTCTGATTTGCCTTAACATTGATTTTTTAAAAATCACTTATTTGTCATATAGGGTCTACTGTTAATAACTATAGTTTATTAAAACACCTGTTTGGTACCAGTCATAATATCTTTAATCTTCTCTGTGCCCTGATTTCCTCATTTGTGAATTGGAGAAAACACCTACTTGTCAGGATTGCTATGAGGTTTAAATGAGATAATAAATACATTTAGAGGGGTGACCCATAGTAAACATTAAAAGTAGATTAGCATACATCATCAAAAACAGCAAAAATGACAATTCTGCAGTGTGGGGGTTTCCTTATATTTGTTCATTAAAAAATGAAGTTTGGAGGGATTAAGGAAGATTCCCATGCTCAAATAGCAATTAAGTGCTCAAACTAGGATGAAACTTCTTTGGCCAATTCCGTGGTCTGTCCTACGCTCTCGTGCATGCACTCTTTCCTCTTCCATATTAAATGTCTGTACTTGTCTGCATGGACTCATTTATTTGGCACATACTATATACCAAGCACTGCGCTAGATCCTGGGCATGTAATAGTGAGTGAAATCAGTACAATTTCTGTTTGAAAGCATCTTACAAATGATGCAACAAATTTTATAGGTAATGCAACAGAAAGCTTAGGACATGACAAGCTAAGGGAGAACTAAGCATGGTGCAGTGATGGGGAATGACAAGGTCTTTTTTTTTTCTACATGAATTCTTCAAAGTATGTTTATTTGTTGTAACAATAGAGGTGTGTAAAGAAAAATAATTTCTCTTCATCTGCTTCCATTTCTGCTCAGGTAATCAATAGAAACAGTTTAGCTAGCCTTCCATACCTTCACACTTGTATAAAGATACATAGACATTTTTGTTGTGGTTTTACAATAAATGACTCAACTACACATTATTCTGTAACTTTCATTGTTTGTTTGCTTTGAAAAGTCCCTAGAAGTTTTCTAAGTATTGTGGTGTTTGCAGCTAGCAATGTACCTGTCCAAGTGACTTAGAAAGAGGAAATTCTCCGCAGATTTTATTTTTTTGCTTAAAGTCTTTAATTTTTATTGCACTTAATAAAAAATAAATGTAATAAAAATAAAAATGAACGATAAACAAATAGGACTATTTCCAACTAAAAAGTTTTTACACAGCAAAGGAAACAATCAACAAAATGAAATGACAACACACTGAATGGGAAAACATATTTGCTGGTACATCTCATAAGGGGTTAATGTCCAAAATTTATAGGGAACTTGAAAAACTCAAATCCCGCCCCCCCCCAAAAAAACCCAATCCAATTAAAAAAAAAAGGGTAGAGGACCTGAATAGACACTTCTCTGGTTAATAAAATTATATAGGCTTGTACAATTCTATAATACATCATCTGAATATTGTATTTTGTATTCACCACCCCAAGTCAGATCTCCTTACATCACCATTTATTCCCCCATGACCTCTTCTACCTTCCCCACCACCCTTCTCCCCAGCAATCACCACACTGTTATCTGTGTCTATGAGTTTGTTTTATGTATGTATGTATGTATGTATGTATGTATGTATGTATGTATTTTGTGTAATTCTTTCACCTTTTCACCCAGCTCCCCAACCCTCCTCCCCTTGGACAGCTATCAGCCTGCTCCCTATCTATAAGTCTGTTTCTATTTTGCTTGCTAATCCATTTTGTTCATTAGATTCTACATATGAGTGAAATCAGATGGTACTTGTCTTTCTCTGACTGGGTCATTTAGCGTAATATTCTCCAGGTCCATCTATGTCATTGTAAAGGGCAAGATTCCCCTCTTTTTATGGCCAAGTAGTATTCCATTGTGTAAATGTACCACAGCTTTTTTATCCACTCGTCTACTGATGGAGATTTGGGCTGCTTCCAAATCTAACCTATCGTAAATAATGCTGCAATGAATATAGGGGTAGATATATTCTTTCGAATTAGTGTTTCAGGTTTCTTTGGATAAATTCCCAGAAGTGGAATTGTTGGGTCATAAGGCAGTGCCGTTTTTAATTTTTTGAGGCAACTCCATACTGCTTACCACAGTGGCTGCACCAATCCTCATTCCTACCAATAGTGCATGAGGGTTCCCTTTTCTCCACATCCTTGCCAACACTTGTTTATTGATTTGCTGATGACAGCCATTCTGACTGGTGTGAGGTGATATCTCATTGTGGTTTTAATTTGCATTTCTCTGATGATTAGTAATGTTGGGCATCTTTTCATATGTCTATAGGCCACCTGTATGTCCTCTTTGGAGAAGTGTCTATTCAGGTCCTCTACCCATTTTTTAAATTGGATTGGGTTTTTTTTTTGCGGGGGGGGGTTGAGTTTTATGAGTTCTCTATAAATTTTGGACATTAACCCCTTATGAGATGTATCAGCATTCCCATTCAGTATGTTGTCATTTCATTTTGTTGATTGTTTCCTTTTCTGTGCAAAAACTTTTTAGTTCGAAGTAGTCCCATTTGTTTATTTTTTTCCTGTTTCCCTTGCCCGAGGAAATACATCAGAAAAAAATGTTGCTATGAGAAATGTCTGAGATTTTACTGCCTATGTTTTCTTCTAGGATTTTTATGATTTCAAGTCTAAAATTTAAGTCTTTAATCAGTTTTGAGTTTACTCATGTATATGGTGTAAGAAGGTGGTCTAGTGTCATTGTTTTGCATGTGTCCAATTTTCCGAACACTATCTATTGAATAGACTAATTTTATATCATTGTACTTTCTTGCTCCCTTTGTCAAATATTAATTAAACATAAAGGCATGGGTTTATTTCAGGGCTCCCTCTTCTATTCCATTAATCTATGTGTTTGTTTTATGCCAATACCATGCTGTTTAGATTACTATGACCATGTAGTATAGTTTGATATTAGGTAGCGTGATTCCTCCAACTTTTTTCTTCTTTCTTGAGATTGCTGTGGCTATTCATATAAATGTTGTGGTTTCATATAAATTTTTGGAATATTTGTTCTAGTTCTGTGAAATACTCCATTGGTATCTTGATAGGAATTGTGCTGAATCTCTAGATTGCTTTGGGTGATATGGATGTTAATTCTTCCTATCCATGAACCTGGTGTATGTTTCCACTTATTTGTATCTTCTTCAGTTTCTTTCTTCACTGTCTTATAATTTTCCAAGTGCAGGTTTTTTACCCCCTTTGTTAAATTTATTTCCAGATTTTTTTTTGAAGCAATTGAGAATAGGATTGTTTTCTTAGTTTCCCTTTCTGATGGTTCATTTTTGGTGTATAGAAATTTATTTTGTATCCTGCTACTTTACTGAATTAATTTATTAGTGCTAGTTGTTTTTTGTTGGAATCTTTAGGGTTCTTTATATATAATGTCATGTCATCTACAAATAATGACAGTTTTGCTTCTTCCTTTCCAATTTAGATGCCTTTTATTTTTTCTTCTTGTCTTCTGGACTTCTGTGGATTGGCCTTCTAGTACTATATTGAATAAGAGTGTGAAAGCTGACATCCCTGTCTTGTTCCTGAACTTACAGGAAATGCTTGTTGTTTTTGCTCATTCAGCATGACGTTGGCTGTGGGTTTGTTGTATATGGCCTTTCTTACATCTCCACAGATGTTAGAAATAAAACCCTGCCCACTTCACTTAATTCTGACCACTCGATCCCATAATTTATTGTATAAAAGATATGTAAGGGGGAAGTTTTTAGGGTATCTTCCTACTGTTGTTGTTGTTATTATTGTTATTATTGTTAATTCTGTTAACCTCTTTATAATAGCATCCCTGATTTTTTCCCCTTGATTTCCTACTTACCTATTTATTTTGCCTTTTCGTTTGTAAATCTAATACTATTTCTTTGGCATACATTTCTTCATTTACGTACATGTAGATTTAACATTGTAAAAGATAAGTGCTTAATATTTCATAGACTTGTTACATTCACCCCCTACTAAAGGACTTTAAGGTTTTTTCCCCTATGCTTTTTGTTTTGTTTTGTTCACTTTGTTTTCTGCTATTAACAATGCTGCAAAAGAAGGTTTTTATATAAAGGCACTCTTATTGTTGAGAAATGAATTTCTAAAAACAGAATTTCTAAATGAAGTAGATGATTATTTTTAACCTAATCACATTGCCAGATCACATTCCAAAAAGACTGCAGCATTTTGCCTATTAAACAGATATGGTTAGTGCCAGTTAGTCAGCTTAGACCTGATGTGTAAATCAGGGGATCATGGTGTTATTGCCACTTTAATGAGAAATCCTATGGCTAAGTTATTTGATTATCCTCTGTAGGGTACTTTTCTACTTCAATCCTCTACATGGATTGAAGAACAGAGTAAATGGAGGAACAGGTCCTCCCATTCCCAAATGAAGAAACCACGTTAAGTATGTCAACTGTTAGCTGAGAAGCTGAGTGGCAGCAGGCATAGCCCCTGAGGTTGTACAGTGGTGCTGGGACCTCTAGACAGGAGTCTGTGCAATTAACCAAGACGGTTACTGCATTTTTGGCTTCAGGCAGCAGTTTAAGCAAAGATGGATTTTTTTCCGAGAAGGAAAAGCTATTTAATAAGTTTGGGTCAGTTTGCTCATAACAGCACTACGTTTGAGGACCAAAAACCCCAGGAGCTTGGCAAACCGTCAGTGCTTGGCAGGTCTTCCCACCAACTCACCAAGTCTGAGGTTGTCCAGGCAGAACCTGGCTCTCTCAGCTTCGACTGTACTCATTTAATAGCATTCCTAGTTAACAAGAAAGTAAAGGCAGAGGAATCTTTTTCCCCATTAATCCAAAGAAGTAAAATTTAGTACCTATCAGCAAGCCGTAGGCCAAGTAACTGCACATCAGAAGGGGGACAGGCCGTCTGTTTTCATTGAGGGCTGTGTTTGGTATAGCTTGGAAATTGTGGGCCACCAAAAATGACATTAATGTTTAGGAATTGGGCAGTGCTTTCTTTTTTGTGTATGAATTAACATTTGTATATAACTAACCAGTGTGAAAGACTGATTTTATGGTGTGTCAGGGGGCCATTGTGTACCTGTCTCATGAATAAATAAAATAAAAACTAAGTACATTCATATAAATATTTAAAAATACAGTGTGTTCTCATACTTTTTCCATTTCACCTATGGAAATCTTGCCAAAATGAAATCAAGTTTGAGTGTTTAGTTTACCATGTAAGAGAAAACCGGCTCGCGGGTTTTGAAATTAGGGTATAGGATTTTTGTTTTGTTTATTTTGGTTTTACTTTTTTTCTTTACCAAATAAATATTTCCAGTGAAATAAACTGGTCTGGTCATCTAATGATGGATTATTTCAATGAAGATTGAAATTCAATTGGAAATGTTGAGAATGAGCTTGTTTATGCTTTACAAAAAGCTGTGGCACCTGCAACTGATAAAAATTAGTACAAACATATCAAAAATGTTTGAAGAAACATGTGGTCAAGCCAGTGCCAACTTGGACAGAATCAGAACATTGGCTGCTTGTGGGAAATAGTCCAACATTCAGCTAATCAAGAATGTTAATCTGAAGTGAAGATTAAAACTTTTTGCATGGTTCAGGATTGCTTGGAGCAAAGGTTAATGCTGAGAAAGAGATGCTTGGTTTCTTGGGATATTTTTCCCTTATTGTATACTTTCAACAACTTGCGTATTTTAGGTATGCAAAATTTACTATCTTTAAAGTAATTTCTCATTACTAACATATCAAGATATATTCCTGTTTTAGGAAACTAAATATGTGAAGTTTTGGATGCACATTCTGGGCTCCCGTGGCCTCTAAAGAATAGGTCCTTTGGTTCTATGTATGAGATCAGGCTAGAAGAGAATTACTCAAAAAGAAATAAAACTTTCTGAACCCACACATAATTGTGGCTTCATGCAACTTGTCACATGTCATTATTTTGCTTATAACAAACATCTGTTACAATAAGATTTCTGACTTTTATCCAGTTGACCTAATAAATTTATTTTCTGCCCTGACCAGTATGGCTCAGTTAGTTGGGCATCATCCCACCAGGCAAAAGTTCGCTGGTTCGATTCCCAGTCAGGGCATGTGCCTGGGTTATGAATTTGGCCCTGGTCAGGGTGAATATGAGAGGCAACCGGTCAATGTTTCTCTCTCACATTGATGTTTCTCTCCCTTCCTTTCTCCCTTCCTTCCCCTCTCTCTAAAAATAAATAAATAAAATTGTTTTAAAAAGAAAAAATTAAAGTTAATTCTAAAAATAAATAAATAAACTTATTTTTTTCATCCAGAGTTTTTCCAAAGTTGACATTTTGGACCAGATAATTCTTTGCTGTAGAGAGCTGTCCTAGACATTGTAGGATAGTTAGCAGAATATTTGGCCTCTGCCCACTAAATGCCAATCACACCTTCAGAAAGGTCTCCAGACATTGGCAAGTGTCTCCTTGGAGGCAAAATGAATTGTAGTTGAGAATTACTGCTCGAAACAGTTATACCAATAAAACATGAATATGTTTTAAAAGTTCAGAACAGTGGAAGAGGTCTAAGTGAGCCTCCATCCTACCACCCGGAGAACATTTCTGCTACCTAAAGGTAATGAATATTCACAATTTCTTATGTCTTCCAAAAAGTTGTCACACATGTGAGTGTATCATCCATTCTGTGCAGTCATGACTGTTCTCACATATACCCTGATATTTTTCATTTTAATAATATATCTGTGAGATTTTTATATTACAGTACTTACAGATTTATAACACTCTTTATAATGTCTGCTCAGTGTTTTATTGTTATGGATGAACCACAGTTCATTTAACCAGTTATCAATGTAAATACAGGTTCCAATTTTTTTATCTTTCAAATAATGGTAAACATCCTTGTATTTTCATGTTGATACTATGTGATTATAACAATAAGATATAACTTAGAATACGTCCCTAAAAGTTGAATCATTGAGTCAAAGGAAAAGAATGTTAAACATATTTGTAGACAATGACTGGGGATGACAGTAGCTATTTCCTCAGGTTACCAAACTTTTAAATCTTTGTCCATCTGTTAGGTAAAAAATATTGTCTCTGTGTGTGTGTATGCGCACATGTGTATGTGTTTCATGAAAAGTGAGACTTTCTATACTTTTAAGTTTTTTTCTGTGATCATACTGCATACATTCTTTGCCTGTCTTACTAACACCTTGTCAGCATTTTTTCTCATTTATAAGAACTCTTTATATATATATATATATATATATATATATATATATATATAAAGATATATATATCTATACGTATAGATACATATATATACATGTGTGTATATATGTATACATATCTATACATATAGATATATGGCTATATAAGAATATTTATGCTATTACAGTTGTCTCAATTTCCTCCCTTGGGCCCCCTCCACCCAGTACCCCAATTCCCTCCAGCAACCACTACCCCCTTAGTTCATGTCCATGAGTCGTGCATAAGTTCTTTGGCTTCTCCATTTCCTATACTATTCTTAACACCCTCCTGTCTATTTTGTACCTACCATTTATGCTTCTTGTTCCCTGTACCATTTCTCCCATTCTCCCCCTTCCCCCTCCCAGCTGATAACGCTCCGAATAATCTCCATAGCTATGATTCTGTTCCTGTTCTTGTTGTTTACTTTGTTTTTTGTTTTTGCTTTTTAGATTCAGTTGTTGTTAGTTGTTTGTTGTCATTTTAATGTTCATACTTTTGATCTTCTTTTCCTTAAATAAGTACTTTTAACATTTCGTGTAATAATGGCTTGGTGATAATGAATTCCTTTAGTTTCAGTTTGTCTGGGAAGCACTTTATCTGCCCGTCCATTCTAAGTGATAGCTTTGCTGCATAAGAGTTGGTTCACCTATTTCTTGGGTTTGTTTCATGTATTTCTTGGAAGCCTTTCACTTTGTAGGTTTCACCTACTATTGACATTCTTCCTTGATTTGCTCCAATCTTGTCATGTTAGCTTCTATTCTATGTTATTTGTCGTTTTAATTAAGCTCTCTCATAGTTTCATGGAAAGTAGTTTTTTTCTTTTCAATTATTTTTGCTATTTTCAATTCATATTAGGGAGGGGAGGGCAGTAGAAGTATCACTACCCTGTGATCAACAAAAGACAATAAATTAACTGAATTAAGCAATAAAATAGTGTTTATTAAATATCTGTCAATGTTTGCTCAGGTGTTTGAATAAAAGATAGAGGTATGAAGTCTGTCTGGAAAAAGTCCAGCCATTGTTAATATAATGTGAATGGTTTGCACGACATTGATGTAACCTGGCAGCCAAGGAGAGTGGACTGGAATGAGCATGGGTAAACAATGGTGACTTCACTGTACTAGTCACTGGGGGCAGGAGATGCCAGTGAGTGAGCATGTGTACCGTGTGGCCGTTGCACTCAAAATGACTGAGCAAGCAGAGTAATAAATCTGTATCCAATTTTGCATTAAGCTTGAACATTCCTCTGTGGAAACTATTCAGATGATTAAGGAGGCTGCAACTATGGGCAACTGGCGATTGGCAGCTTCATCCCCACAACACACCTGCTTATGCATCATGTCTCGTGCAGAGTTTTTTGGCAAAACATCAAATCACCCAGGTGACTCAGCCTCCTTGCAGCCCAGATTTGGTGCCCTGCGACTTCTGGCTTTTCCCAAAACTAAAATCACCTTTGAAAGGGAAGAGATTTTAGGCCATCGATGAGATTCAGGAAGATACGATGGGGCAACTGATGGTGATTAGGAGAACTGTGTGAGGTCCCAAGATGCCTACTTTGAAGAAGACTGAGGCTTCATTGTTCTATGTACAATATTTCTCGTACCTTGTATCTTCAATAAATCTATTTTTCATATTACATGGCTGGATACCTTCTGGACAGACCTCGTATAGCACAACATTGGGAAATTAGGTTAAAACCTTGGAAACAGTGTATAAATATGTTTGAATCAGGTGTGGATCCAGACTCTCATTCTACTTAAAGTTTGGTGGAAGGGTCTTTTTCCAAAGCCTTGAGTGATAGGGAGGCAGTGGGATTGAAACTGTCATTTTAGAAATGGCTAACATTAGAACAGGTGTTGTAAACATATTTGGAGTACAGAGTATGATTCAAACTTCTGATCCTTAGTTATCCACCAGTGTTTCTTCACTGAGGGTAGCCAGGCCTCACAGGAACCTCTTGGGAGACAGTTGAAACTCAGAGTGAAGAGGAATGTGGCAGGGTTTTTAGAGGACAGCAAGGTTATTTTAGATTTAGGAGGGATCCGTAGTAGTTTTCAGAACTAGAAAATGAGATGATGAAAGCTGTGCTTAAGAAAACTTCATCTGGCAGTCAGGTCGAGATGTTCATTTGGAGCTCAGCGAGTCCCCGTTTGTACCAAGCGTCAGTCCGGGTGCATTGCACAGGCTAAGGAACAATTCCTGTCCCGAGGAATTTAGTCTGTTGGAGTCAAGAAAGTGATTTTTAGGAACCTGATTCAGTAAAAATTTAGTAGCAGAGTTGATCTCAACTCAGATTATTGGAGGGCAGCTGTTCTGTGTTGCCGGCGTCCCACCATGGTAACAGATTCAGTCTGTCACAGTTGTACAACCCTAAAATCTTGATTCTGTGATTAGCATGGAATATGTTAAAGTCTACTCCAAATCCCTGGAATCCTACTGTATCATATCCATTTAGCTGAATTAAATAGCAGCTTTTTGTATTTCATATTTCTGTATTCACTCCCTTCCAAGTCAGGTCCCTGTCCCCTCAACACAGTGGCTCACCCCTGTTCTACTCCACCCTTACCACATCCACGTCTTCTCCAAATTACTGCCGGTGATCTCTCAAAAAGTTTTATTCACTTGTCATGCATGTCCCAGGCACTTTGCTCTATAGTAGTTTTTATGTCGGACTTGCCTAATCAATTAGAATTATAGACTACTTGAAGACATGAATAATCATCCGCCCTTTATTTATTTATTTATGCAACCTGTGTTACCCTGAAAGATGACTGAAGCATGGTTCTTTCATGCCTTGTGCTTTCACCTTTGCTGTGGTGGTGGACACTCAATTACGGAGGGTCATCGTTTCATGAACTGAGAGCGCATGTGAACAGCAGAGGAGTTCTTGTTGTTTTTTTAATTTAATTTTTATCTATTTGAAAGTCTTACAAAGATAAATTTTATTTATCAAATCAACTATATGGGGGAAAAGAACATGAAGTTGAGACTCTTTTAGTCAATGAAAAAGTATAGACACCAAACCTACTAGTTATACATTAAATATAAATTGCTTTTCTACCAATATGTGCATAGTACCACTTAAGATCATTGTATGCCTTAAATATAAATTTTCCTTAAAATATTGGTATATGTTATAGTGGGAATTTATATTTTATGAAAGAACCGCTACAGTCCTGTGGCTTTTTATCCCTAACAGCTGTGTCCAGCTGGTGGTCCACATTCCCGCTACTTCTTCAGCGAATGGAAACATTTAGGTCAATATTGATATAAAACTTCATGAACTTTCTTCTCTTTCAGCTTTGGTTCGCCTTTGTAAATGGATTTTCTGGGCAGATTTTATTTGAACGTTGGTGCATCGGCTTGTACAATGTGGTAAGCATTCTCCATCTCTGTCTGATAGCACACAGAACTTCAGTGACATTCCTTTACTGTTTATGTCTGGGAAGTGTATCTAAGTCCATCATCTGTATACATAGCAGGCAGCACAAATACATCTTTAGGGCCTTTGTTGCTGCGACACATCCTGCAGAAGCCCAAACTCTCCACACATGGTTTCAATCATAGCAGATCATTCTTGAATAACCCCATGAAATTATTAACCCATATATCTTGATAATAGACCCTTGTTACCTCCTTACTAAATGCCTGTGCAAAATTTTCATGTTTTTAGCTCAAGTAAAAATTTCTAAACTACAACAAAACTCATTCTACTTTGTAATTTTATTTCTGAATTCTTGAACATAGATATAGGAACATACAGCATGTGATTTAGTGTTCTTTTTGTCCCTCTTAAAAGAGTATCTGTCCTTGTGGAAGAATGTTTTCTTTCACAATTAAAGCTAAAATAATGAATTCCGACTTCCAGCTCCTGTGGTAAATGGTAATCGGTTTATTTGGTATTTTTTAATGATTTTTAAGTTCTTTTAAATTACTTGACTGCAATGAATGCAAAAGCTAGAAATAAATATAAACTATAACTAAAATGATTAAGTAGCTACCTGGCTTTGTGTTTTACTGGCGAGCAGAACTGAGGGGCTTGTGCTAAGTGCTTCAGACTCCCCAGTATGGCAGGTGTTTCGAGCTGCACCTTCACATTTGTTTTGGAGCCTAACTCTTGACGTTCTCTGCTTCGTGGGAGTTTCTACTTGGAAGCAGCCATCGTAGATAGGTGTAGATGGAAGTTACCAGACGTACAATAATATAAATTGTGGTGCTATAAATATTTACATCTTGAATATACATTTGTGGCTGGATATTCAAGTCATCCATGCACTCCACCCTGTTTTCTTTTTTTTTTTTTTTTCTTTTTTCTGGGTTTTTTTTGTTTTTTTTTTTAGTGGCCACTATACTAGGTGTTAGATATAAAATACTATATACAGCTGTTTTATACAGGCTGTGCTGTATGCAGGCTGCCCCAGTCCTGTATAGCTTACAGGTTAAGAGGGTCAGATATGTAGACTAAGATGTCGCTGAGACTGAGTTCGGATCTTGAGTGAAACAGCATTGGTCAGTAACTGTTGCTCACTACAAAGTATACAAACACCTTTGTTGCTAATACTAAGACCCACAAAGATAAAGGCGACAGATGGTGAGAACAGGGCTGAATTGATATTCATTTATTACCTGTGCTGGAAAAGCTGCTGCAGCCACCTATCACATGGACAGGAGCTCAAGGACCTCCCCTTGGACAGATTGTTAACTTTGCAGAACTTAAAGCTGTTTTGAGCAGGTTAAAATTGTGTGGCCATTTATTGGGAAATATGCTGACAGCTCCATCGTGATTTAGCGCTAGAAAGGGCCAAACCCATGCCCACATACGTATTTAGAAATAGGCTGAGACATAGGAGACTATGATTTAGAGCTAAAACCAGAACAGTAATATATGTCACCCGATTACATGACAAATGGATTTTAGCCCTATGGTTACACTCACGGTATGAGAACTGGATTCTTAGTTCCATACAGTCCTGGGCAATTCAAATTAATTCAACAAATTTAAATTGTGTGCCTACTATTCATAAGATGCTGTTAGGCTATAAGGATGGTATTGGCCAAACTATGGACCACAGACCACTTGCATGAGAATGACCTGGGTTTGCTTAAAAATGCAGATTCCTGATCTCCACCTCAACTTAACAGAGTTTCTCAGAGATACTACATGGTAAAGGATTTTTTTCAGTGGTGGTCATGCACATTAAAGTTTAAGACTCACAAAGACCCTTGATCACTAGGGCTGGGAATATTTTTTATCTACTTTGGTTCCCCACGCCATAGACAAGAGGATACTGCAGCAGAGTAGTGAAGTTCAAGGTGCAACAGCCCTAGCGTGCTATGGAGCCCACAGTGCAATGGTGGGAGTGGTCTGCCAGGGAGTGTGGCAGAGAATGGGAAGTGACGTGGAATGTCTGGGCTCTGTGAAGTTGGATCAGAAGGGAGGGTCACTGACCTCCAGACTCAGTCATGCTGGGAGGACAAACCTTTTGAGAACATGGAACTTTGCCCACAGGCACGTGTACACACACGCCTGCAAACATGTTTCTTTCTGAAGTAGCTGAAGCAATTGGATTGGCCAAAAAGTCCGTTTAGTTTTTTCTGTAAAATAGAGGACACATTTTTCATTTTCACCAATAACTTTATCAATTTGATATCTTGAGTACGTCGGCTATCTCACTCAGGGTAGAACAGTGACTGTTCTCAATTAATGTCTCAATTTGATCGCTATCAACTTCAGCTGGTCTACCTAACTGTGGAGCATCATCCAGCAAGAAATCTCCAACATGAAACTTCACAAACCACTTTTGACACGTTCAATCAGTCACAGCACCTTCTCCACACACTGCACAAATTCTTTTTTGCATTTCAGTTGCATTCTTACCTTTCTTGAAATAATAAAGCATAATATGCCAAAAATATTGTGTACTTTCTTCCATCTTCAATATTAAAATGGCTCCACAAAAATTGACCAATTTTGGTAAGTTTTTTTAATTGCACGCTGGTATGACAGCTGTCACAATACCATCTAACAAAATTGTTTCAAATGCAGTTAAAGAGCCATCTTATAAAAAAAAAATAGAAGAACTTTTGACCAACCCAGTAACTTAAGACATCATGGCCCTTACTGCTTAATACCTTACTGCGTAGCTGCTAAGATCGTTCTCTTACATACCCACAGTGTAATGACCAAAATCTGAAAATGTAACGTGCGTACCGGACTCTTATCTAATCCACATTAGTCCGTATTTCAATTTTACAATTATTGTTCCAATAATGTACTATTTAGCAATTTCTTTCTACTCCACAAAAACCCAGTGCAAGAGACAATTTGCGACATTTTGGCATTTCCTAGTGACTCCTCTTCTGTACTGGCTTCTCCCTTTTATTTTCTTCAAGCAGTGTTTCTCCTGTTCTTCTTCTGAACATTCTTTGTTTGATTCCTGAAGCTAACTAGCCCATCACTGCTTCTCAGTTTAACTCTGCTAGCAGATGAGACAACATTATAACTGACTTAAATACTTAACATCTCTCCAAATCATGAATGAGTGCCATCTCATTAGATTCTCATTATTATTCTATTATCATCTCAAATTTCGACAGCATTGTATTTTATGGGTAGAATGAGAGTAAAGAGGCCACCAGTGACAAAAGCTACCATTATCAGATGGATTTCAGCTAAATTTTATATATGTTTTAGTGAAGAGATACCTTTGTTTTAAGCTGTTTCAGAAAATATATACTATTTAATTTTATCGAGCCAGTATAACAAACTGTTAGCCAGCCTCACTTAAAAACAGGAATACTAAAATTCTAAATAAAACATCAGCAAATATAGTTCAAGAGTGTATCAACAGAATGAAATATTTGACCAATTAAGATTGAAATAAATTTTACAGGAGGTTCAAAAAAATTTTTTAAAAATTATAAACATCACTGGAACAACAAAATAAAGAAGAAAAATGTGATCCCATGAGTAGATGCTGCAAGAGCATTTGAGGCAATTCAGCTGCCATTCCCAAGATAAGAACTCTCAAGTAAAAAAAGAAAGAAGCCAAATAGCAATGCAGATTCTTTATAAAACACCAGTTATCATAAATGGTAAAATTCTAAAGCTGTTTTATTTTAAATAAGAAATTAATCAGAGATGCCTTACCATCACTGTATAATTCAGCATTGTTTTGTAATTTTCAGCAACTGCTGAGAAAATTAAATAACTATTGAAAATGCTAGGAAAAAAGATGAAATATTTCTGTACTTACACAAACAGACACACACAAAAAAAATGGACACGTAAATACGTTCATGTATGATTGTCTATCTAGAAAACCCAAAAGAAACCAGTAAAGATATAGTGAAATTATTAGAGAACTTGATAGGGTGACCAGATCCATAACAAATATATAAAAATCAATAGCTTTTTTTTTTCACTCCAGCAGTGAGCTTTTAAAAATGCAAAGGAAGTAATAATTCTTTCAAAATAGCAATTAAAATTACACTTTGCATAGGAACAGTATTTACAGTATGTATATGAAAAAAACAAGAAATCTTTGAAGTATACAAAACAAGACTTGAACAAATGGAAACATACTCTATTCTTGTATGGGAAGACTTGGTATAGAAGAATCAGCTTCTCTAAAATTAATATATAAATTTTTATGTGATTCCAAATAAATTCTCAATAGGTGACTGTTTGAGGGTGAAGGAGGAGGAGTTGCATAAAGTGATATTAAAGTAGAAATGGAATTAACAATTACCTGAGAATAAATATGCAAGGCACATCCAGAAGGGGCAATCATACAGGTAGACTCATCTTTGCTAAACATTAGACTATACTATAAAATCACTGTAAGCAAATCTATGTAATATTAATATAGAACTAGGCAAACAAGCTAGAGAATCTAGAGAAAGATCCCTAGGTCTATAATATGTGAGAATTTCATAAATAAATGAGGTGGTATTTCAGTTTAGTGGGAAAGTTTGGATTAATTAGTTGTATTCTCACAACTGGTTCTTTATTTGGAAAAGTAAAAGAAAATTGGACTCCAATCTCAAACCACATAGTAAATAAATTCCAGATATATTAAACCTTAAATGTGAAAAATATAACTGTAAGAATTCTGAAAAAATTCCTGAGAACTTCCACAACATGATTGGATACTCTGAAGCTATTCTTGACCATATAAAAATTAAAGCTTTTATATGGCGAAAGCAACCATAAAGAAAACAAGTAGGAAAAGAGTATATTTAATTAAAATTTTATATAACATAAAGACAGAGTTGATATCTATTATACTCAAAGAACTCTAAGAAAAGGTGATAAAACATGAATGTAAAAATGTATAAAAGACTTAACTAGACATTTCACAGGATTCCAAATCCAAATGTCCCATAAATATATAGAAACATGTTCAAAATTACTGGTAGTTGGGGAAATGTAAATTTTTTAAAGGGAGAGTTAATATCTTTAGTTTTTTAAACTAGAGAGTATGAAATCTAGCATAATACCTATTGCTGTTAGGAAAGCAGGGAAAAGATTAGTGTTGTCTTTTGGGAAGGAAGAATGCATAACTGATTGGAACCTTTTTAAAAAGCAACCAAGCAGAATCTTGTAAAATTAAAAATACTCATATCTTTTTACCAAGCAACCCTTCTTCTGAGAATCCACTCCATAGAAATAAAAGACAAAGTATAAATGGTATGCTGTATTATAGCTGCTTATTATTACATGATGTTTATGAGAACAAAGACCTGGAAACAAAAATGAGTGAACGGTTGAAAAATTATGGTACATCCATGCTATGAATTATTAGGTGAGCAGGGAAACGCTGCATTAGCGTCAGACCCAGGGGACTCAGAGGGCTTCCCATGATGTATGATTTAGTGAGAAAAATGTTATGAAGAAAAATGTGTATAATGTCTTATTTCTGTAAAACAAATAATGATCCCTCAACAGTATATGTGTGTGTGAGGTATGCAGTAAGCAGGGTGAAAAATGTCAGAAGGCCCCCTAGGTTGGTAGCCTTGTGGTGAAAGGTGGGGGAGGATTTGAAGTGGGTAGGAGGGGAAAGTCAAGTGACAAGGGAAAAGAAAAAGTAAGATGACAGTATCAACAGCACACACATGTGCACCACAGTAAGGGCAAGTTTATGTACTAAGAGTGCGCGGGGCTTCCGAGACGCTTGTTCCCAGCACCTTCATCTAGCCATTAAACAGATAATTCTGTTATTGTGAGGGAAATGAGGGCAAACACTCAATTTTCTTTTTCCCCTTGAAATCTGTAGAGCACTGAAATGCCAGGGCGGCTTTTCTTTCTGGTCCCGGGTGAGGGAGGGAGGCCGCAAGATGCAGTGGCCGTCCCCCACCACGTGGCCAGTGGCTTTCTCCCAGCACGCCGAGGAGAAGTTTATTCCTCAGGCTCCCCATAACTGGTGTGCGTTCAGAGCTACCTTAACGACAACATCCAGTGCCCATGGCCTTGAGAGTTTGCTGGGTTTGTGGGTATGGATTTGCTTGATTCTGATGCCAAGCAGTGAGTGCCTGTTCCTCACTAGCCAGTCTCTGTGACCCATTTGCCCAGAGCCACAGAGGAGAGTGACCCACAGGGCTACTGCACCTCTCGGCCTGAAATGATGTGTTTATTCCAAACCTCTTCTTCAGCATCTGGCTTTCTGTCTCAGGAACACTCATACGAGCACTTCACTCCCCTCTAGAGCCTTACAGGTAAAAGTCTTAGAAAGCACTACCTGCCCAAGAACTTATCACAGGAGGTTGCTACTGTCACCATCCCAGCCTCGTCTTGCACTGAGTCCTCAGCCAGCCACCATCCTGGGTGTCTTGGACGTTTCCCCCAAAGGTGCCACATGCATTCATGCCTCGAAGCTTTGTGAGGGGTGTCGTTTTATGAGAATGCTTCCGTCTAGCCCCCCTTGCACCCACAGCCCTCATCGTCCTGCCAAACCCTATGGGCATAGCGCCTTACAGTCCACATGCTCCTTGGGCCCAGAATTCTCTCGGCTCTCCCGTCTCCTTCCCCATTCTTCCCCATGAGTAATTTTGCAGAGCGCTGTGTTTTATATGTTTATTTATTTGCCCGTTGCCAGCTGCCCTGCCTCCACCTCTGCAGTAGACGGAGTTCCTGGAGGTCAGGGACCTGCGTCTTTTCCTTCTTTTTTCTTCTGTATTTACATCTCTCTATTCCTGGGTCTTATCACAGTATCTGGCCCATAATTCATTCCCAATAAATGTCTGTCAGATGAATAAATGAAGTACATTGTGCTTCCTGAAATTGGAGCATAAAATCAGGATGGGAAGTTGTAAAATTGTGCTTCTGCCGGCACGACAGAAAGCACCGCCGCGCTTCACAGCGCTAAGGAGGGTGTGATTCTAAATCACCACTCATTTTACCAAGAAAGGCAGTTGTTCATTTAACAATATTTCTTGGCTAATCAAATGTTTGTAATGTTGTTTTGAGTGTCCCGTGTATTCATTTTATGCTGATAAAGTAAGAGTTAAAAATGGTCTTTCGTTTGTTTTCTTTGTTCGGAGGGTGTCCGGGGAGTTGTGAATCACTGGCGCTCAGGTTTGGGCTTGACTGAGAGTTAAATCATCATTCCATAGAACTGAAACACTTCAGCCGTGTGAGTCGGAAAGGCCTCCTTTAATGGCTCGCTGTTCTCCACACAGATTTTCACTGCATTACCACCCTTCACTCTGGGAATCTTCGAGAGGTCTTGCACTCAGGAGAGCATGCTCAGGTTTCCACAGCTCTACAAAATCACCCAGAATGCTGAAGGCTTCAACACAAAGGTAAACAGAATGTTATGTCAGAGTTATCACCTGAAAAAGGTGATGATTTTTTGTCTTCCCACTCTAGTTATCTGCCTGTGAGATAGCTGAAGCCTTAGAGAGATTACCTAAACGAAGTAAGACTAGGAGCCCTCCCCCCATATAGCAAGTCCAATGAATTCGAGGTGCCAAATCAGAAAGGAAGTTGCCACGTTACACGCGGCCCTTCTTTTGGTTTTTCTGTATCAATTCCTCGCTCCTCCACATGTGCCCCCAACACTGGTGTGGCCAGTAGCACGTGTGGCCCCAGCTCCTGAAGGATCAGCCGTCAGACACACCCCTTAGCCTTTCATAAAGTTCTGCACTGAGGCCGGCTGGAGCTTGCCTAACAACCCTCTTGCCATCATTGATTGCTTTTTCATTTGAAGGAAAATGTTACTTTAGCTAGTGAATAAAATTGGCCAGATGTGAACACAGAAATTAAGTCGGTCACGGGTATTATTTTTCAGTCTGGAGGACCAGAAAAGAAAAAGCATCTAGACAAAAAAGATATAGGCGATCTGGAAAAGAGTCAAGCAGACACTGAGTTAAGTGTTACAGGGATTGGCAGTCGTGATGGCAAAAGGGATCTCACCCCGCCCGCCAGTCATAGCTAAGAGTGGCAGAACCGTTGCTGCCACTGGCCAGAAAGGAAGACTGTTCCTGGCTTGGCAGAAGAGGCAAAGATGTGAGCACACCTGCATCACCATGTTTCTGTCAGGTTTTTTGTGCAGGAGGGTATTGGGAAGTTTAGACAGAGGTCCATTGCCCAGGTCGGTTACAATACTGGTTGGCGGTTGTATATATCTACGTATGATTTGCTTAGGTAGCCACTGGGCCTTAGTAAGGAAGAAGTGTGAAGTCTTCGGGTAAAAGAACAACGCCTGGCGACTTCGTTTTAAGCCAGGTATTACTGATAGCATTGCTTCAGAGCTGCCTTATTTGGGGGCGTGTCTGAGACTGGAAAAAAAAATGAAAAGGATTCTGTTGGTTCTGATTCTATTGGTTCTAGCATGGTCCATACACAGGAAACTTGGAAGATTAATTGTATCAGCCCTTGTTTACTGTGATTCTATCAATGAGAAATATCTCTCAATGGCCTATTTATTCTGCATTATTTACATAAATCAAATCTGTTTTTTACAGAGTTTGAATTCAAAGGCTGTGTACGGTGCAAAATAAGTAGGGAATGGGTCCATTAGAGGTAGTAGAGCTAAGAACAACCTGAGACTCATTTGAAGATCTGGGGAGGGGGGACAAGGGGAGTACAGAGGTCAGGGGAAAAGCAAACATTTAAAATGGGAAAATCTCTCTGTCTTACCATTTTTTATTATTTTCTGTTGTCCCTCTACTACCTAGGATCAAACTCCCAGATCAGTTGTAGATTTTTAAGTAAATTCAGTCTAGCTTTAGTAGTTCTGTCATCTCAGTGGTTAAAAACATAATTGAAATGCATTTATGAAACCATAAATTAGAAGAAACTAAACTTTGCATTCTCTTGTTTGACCTTTTGAGTGTTAAGATAAAGACAATTTTTAAATGTGCCTGATATTAACCAAAATTCTAAAAATTAAAAAGTTGAGTGGGATGGATTATAAGGAACAAAGGAGTGACAATGCTTAGTAAGAATTTACATTTTAAATGTTTTTACAGCTTTCAGAAAGTATACAGTTTCAGTCTCTTATTAACAAATTTGACCAGATAACCTTTTTCTGGATGATTCTGATGTCTTTGATTGTGAAATTTTGGTGTCTTTCTTAGGATTCTAAAGAAAACAGCTCATAATTCATTTTTCAGATGTGGGTAGATTGTATATCGGTCAATGTATCTGTGTATATATATTTAGGTCTTTGTACTAAATAATAGTATTTGGAGATCATCCAGTCGTTTGTATGTAAAAAATGAAGAAATTGTTTTGGGGTTTTTTTTGTTTTTGTTTTTGTTTTAATTTAAGAATAACATACTGCTTCTGGGCTGTGCAGCGCACTGCCCGTGTCCTTCACAATGAGGCGTTTGTTGAGTTACACAGAGGTCAAGAGCTGTGGGCAGTTCCTGACTCCCTCGGTTTGTTTTCCCTTAGGTTTTCTGGGGTCACTGCATCAACGCCTTGGTCCACTCCCTCATCCTCTTCTGGTTTCCCATGAAAGCGCTGGAGCATGGTAACGGCGTCATGATTTCAACTGTCAGCAAGTAGCTTTTGCAATCCCTCTGGTGCCAGTTGTTCACGATTTTTTTTCCCCCAGTTCAGCAGACCTAGAGATCACAAGAACAAATTTGAGAAGAAAAACATACCTAAAATCTAACGAGAGCTAGTCACAGGTTTATAGCTTGTAGGTTTCATCCACTCTGGCTCTGAAAACCCATTTTCTTTCCAGTTGCCTGGAGAGTTTAAATACTGAGAATCCTAAACCTTATTTTTAATAACTGTTTGAGTCGAGGATCTTGAAGGAAAGCACTGTACTGTAATGAAACATCGATGCCTCTTGTCCATGAGTTTGAAATTTTCTGTTAATTACTTGGGCTTTCATTTTCCAGGCTACACATACTTCGAGCAGCATAACTCAAATCGTGTAAGAGTTTATCTTAAGCTAGCCCTCTGAAAGAGCCTCCTCTCTTTGACATATACTTTTCAAGCAAACTTTTGAAGTTTGTTTAAGGACTCTATCTCCCAGTTGCTTGTTGTCTTCCCTACAGCTGGAAGACGTTTGAGAAGAGTCACCATCTCTGCACTTTTGCACACTTCTTAGGCATCCAAAATGTCATCTCATACACAGAGCTTTGAATCTCAGAAAACAAAAATGTATCATGAGAATGCCACTCTTTCATCCCTCGCAAATTGTAATAATTCCCCTGGGAAAAATTACTCCAAATGTTGACTAGACAAGGCCTTTGATTGTTCAGAGACCCAAAGAATATAAAGTTTCCAAGCTTCTTTGTTTCTGTGTCAATGTGTTTTGGGCTTCAAACAGAAATGATTCACCCTCACTGATATTAACCTATTAAGTCCTGACAGACGAAATACATGCACTGCCAATTTATTATACCCTGTGACCTATCCTTCCCATTTCCTCAGACCTCCTTGTCCTTTGAGGGTCCCTAATTCTCTAGATCAGAAAATAAAGTTTTCTTCTTCTAGCCCCACTTTCCAAAGGGTCTTTCTACTGGAATCATTTTTGTTTAACTCTAAAGCTTTCCTGTGATTCATCTTTAAACGTAGAGAATTTCATTTTTCTTGAAATGGTTTTGTAAGGGTTTGCAAATGCAAGAGTATTGAATATGGTTTGTTTTAGTAGCACTGATGATTTGGTGGTAGAAGCAGCCATCATTTTATGAGGACCCATCGGGGATGGGAAGCAGTGTGTCTGATGAGCATAAGAACGATTTTTGCAATTGTCCTTTTATCCCTGAGCCCAGCCTTTTGTACTTAGGAAAAGACAGTAAATAGTGTGGACTGACCACAAGTGCTACATCCAGACCCTCAACCCTTATTATGTAGACACTCCACTCCACTCCTAAGTCCAAAGAGCTTGTCTTTGGACTCTGAGAAGTATAACAAGATGGTCATTCACTTACCTGCTTCAGAAGGAACTAATGTGGCCCCGTTCTGCAGGAGAGACAGTGGTTTTCTAACCCTGGAGCTGTGATCATGTGGTATGAGATTGTGGCTTGTAGGTCATGGTGGAATTCCCGTAGTTCACTAGATTTCATTATGTAAATCCATGCGTTTGCCTCGTGATCTGTGTTTAAAAGAGGAGAGTCCTGACTGTTACTAATTTACGTGATGTGCCACTGAGTGAATTTCATGTTACCTTCTGCCACCTTTATTCACATCCCTCAGATTTGGCAACTTGCCTGGCAGTCAACCAATAGGGTGAATTTTTTTCTTGTTTCTATTATTATTATCATCATCACGGATGATTATATTTATTAAGGCTTCAGCATAGAGGTTTTTTTCAGTTGTGTTGTAAACAATAACCTATTGAGTGAAATAGTTTAAGGTGAAATAAATTGCAAACATCATGTATTTGGAATAGAACAAAAGAAGGCCAGCGGTGTTCTTGTTCATTAGTTGACTTCCTCTAACAAGTTGAATATATTAGAATTAATTGCTAAATTCACACTATTAGTGCATTGCAGAAATGATTACATCATTGCTCATTAACCTTACTGATTCATGTAACTTTATGTCCCAGACATTGTGATAAACTCTAAGGGTGTTAGGAATACAGATTAATGCGGGTCTGGCCTTCAAAGAGTTTGTAGTCTGATGAGGGAGATTAGATTCACACGTGGATAATTCTAGCACAACGTAGAAAATAACTGTCTCAAGTAAAATACAGATAAAGTGCTATTAGATTTCAGAGGGCTGAGAGAAAGTAACCTTTCATTTGGGATTATTCATGGTTTGTTAGAAGAGATGACGTTTATACTTAGCCTGGAAGTCTAAGTAGGACTGAGATGTGTAGGAAGGGAGGGAGGAGCCAAAGGAGGGAATTTTAGGGCCGCTGTGGATAACCGTGAGAAGGTCATCCCTTCAAGGGTGGAAAGTAATGAAAAGTCTGAGGAGGTAGGCACAAGCTGGATTGCAGAGGGCTTGGAATGTGAGGTTAAGAAATTGGGCCTTAATTTTTTAGGAATTAAAGAGTCAATATGGAATTTAGATGAAGGAGAGTGTTATCAGAGCAATTTTGGGAAAGTGACTCTATAATGTGGGTGATAGAAGGTGGATGATACTAGCTGTGTCTCTGGGTATTCCAGGGGGGGCTTAAGGAGGGTCAAATCCAGGAGTTGGGAATGTGTGCATCGAGGAGGAAACATGTTTTGAGAAAAACTGATATATTCAGCAAAATCATGGCATATTTATGGTGTGCCAGACACTGAGCTTGCAGTGGATATAAACGCAGCATATCTTGCCCTCTTGGGGCTTCCATAAGGTCAAAGTCGATGGTCAGGAGGCGCGTAAATAATTGTTTTATTACCAGTGTGCTGTGTCTACAGACTGAGGGTCCAGCTTATTATACAAGGACATGACCTGTCCTGGCGGGTCACAGGAGAGTCTTCTCTAAGGATGTGATAGTTAAGTCCCTGAAAGATGAGGAGGGAAATGATCAAGTGAGGCATGGGAGGCCTGGGGAAAGGTGGGCAGAAAGCATTGCTGGCCGGGAGCAGGCAGGTAGGTACGCAGGACCTGTGCTGCCGATGAGCCTGAGGAGGCCACCAGCAGTACCCGTGACGCTTGAACAGCATAGGGGTTCGGTGTGCTGACATCTCACACAGTCAAAAGACCATGTATCACTTGATCCCCACAAAACTTATATACTGATAACCTACTGTTGACTGGAAGCCTTACCGAAAACATAAACAGTCAATTGACACCTATTTTGTATGTTGCATGTGTTATGTATTGTATTCATACACTAAAGTGAACTAGAGAAAAGAATATAATTCAGAAAAGCATAAGGAAGAAAAAATATCTTTACAGTATTTATTGAAGAAATTGAGGGAACAAGTGGTAATGGACGGAAACTTGACTGGGTATGGTCAACACACAATTAAAAAGAAAAAAGAAAGAAAACATCCACATATAAATAGACCTGCACAGTTCAAGCCCATGTTGTTCAAGGGTGAACTGTATGTCCAGTGAGGGGGAGGGAGCCTGGACTCTAGACTTCATTCAGCCTCTCATAAGCCTTGCAGGACACTGAGCATCCCTGACCTGGACAGGAAATGTCATGGGTACCCTCCCCTTCCTCTTTCCCTATCTTTGTGCAACTGTAACTCAAAACATATCTCCACACATTTCTACTATCTCCTTTTGAGTCAGCAATAGCACCCCTTGTCAGAGAGCTCCAGCAAAAAAGGGGGTGCCGTGCTGTGGGGAGGAGAGCAGCAGGAAAAGCAGGCAAGGAAGTTAGATGATGGTAAGATCACTAATCCCAGGTGGAGACTTTTCTTCAGTGAAGGGTTAGAGATCAGAGTTACAGGGCGGAGTTTGCCTCTGAAGTAGATAAGACTGTTATGCAGAAAAACACATAAGGTTGGCAAGAGAGCGTGGGGTTATTGGGGGGAGGGGTGAAGTCAATGGGGGAAATCAAGAAAGATTGCAAGTTTGAGAAGACTGGGATATGGCAAGTGGTTGGATTTCTTGTTTATGTGTGCTGATTTACTGTCCTAAATATTCGCGAGTTCTTGTTACACTTAGAATTGCCGTCTAGAAGAATGTGTTCACCCCACTCCCAAAGAAGCAGAGGAGCATGGCACCACTTTGAGACAACGTGGGGCACTTTGAAAGCATGGGGGACCCTCATCTAACTGATCGCCTTTTAGGCCTGGCTCTCCCTGCAAGTCCTTCATGGAGCTGTCCTTCAGACAGTGAGCTCAGAGCCTAAAGGAGTTTTGCTTGACTAGAGGCCAAGATCCCTGGAGTAGCTTCCTTTTAATGTTTCCTACTACGTGGAATATGTCGCAAAGATGGTGAATTTTACCAGAAATTCTCTCTTCACTGTCCATGGGGAGAGTATTAGGTACCTATCAGTGCTGTTCACTTGGGCACATAATTGTAGGGAAGTATTTTTGAGAAGGTGTGAGCACGTTGTTCATTCCTTAGAAAGCTTCCAGGAATTTTGCTTTGCTTATTTTTGCATGGTTTTGGATAGACTTTACAAAGCACTCCTTCCCTGATGGAGTTTGTGATGATTCATTTCAAGTTTCAAAATAAATTTTTCCACTCAAGCAATTCAGTAAATCAGATTTCTTCCAACCATCACAACTTTACGCTTACTCCCATGGCCCGCCTGCAGCTCCCACCCTTTGATCTGAAAAGCGAATCTAGTTTAAAACCAGAGATGTCACCTTCACAGGCACCGAAATTCATCAAGAGCCTTGGTTTCAGGCCACACTCAGGTTTTCCACTAGTGTATTCAGTCTGCATAGCTGAGCAGCCCTGCTTGAAGTGGAATGTGGTTATTGGCAAAAGAATGTGAAATCAGTTTTCATTTTAAAAAATAAAATTTTCAGATTTTTCCTGATGAAATTTAAGAGGTAGGTGATGGGAAAGAGACTACTGAATAGTTACCAGCAGAAAAAAAAAATTGTTCTCACTTGCTCAGTGTCCACACCCCAGGAACCTTCCCAACCGCTTTCAGAAGAAAAAAACACCGTATGAATACTTATTGTATTGGCACTAATTAAGCAACAAGGTCTTTGAACATTTTGGGAGAAAGCTTTTTTATACTTTCTAAGAAATGCACAGCTAGAAGATTAGGCATGTTCTATAAACTGAAATAATAATGTACATGTATAAAATGAAACAGTATCATTCTCTCTGTGGCACTATTATTAGGTCATTTTAGCTTGGCTATTTGTGACCTATGTCAGTTGCTATAAATTTGGCTATTTATGTCATTTAAACCCTGGTGATTTGCATTGTTTCACATTAAGCACAATTTGAGCAAGACCATCATTGCTCTCCAAAATTACACCTTCTCAAGCGCAATTATTCATTCGTTAAAAAGAAACGACAATGACCGTGTTCTTTTTGCCAGGTTTCTGTGTATACAGTAGTGTAGCCAAGAGGCACGTTCCCTGCCCTCACAGAACTTATGCCTAGGAAAGGCAAGATTGAATGAGAAGTACTGAATATTACAAAAGAGGAAGGTCCAGGTCAAATCGATACATTCCAAGGAAAGCTAACCCACTCCTGTTTTGGTTTTAAGGCTTTCTTCCTGGAGGATATGACAACAGAGTTGAAGGAAGAGTAGGAGTGAGCCAGGAAAAGAGCAGAGAGAAAAGGGTTGAGAGTGTGATTCCAAGTGCTGGTGGCGCAGGTGGGCGGAAGGTGGGAAGCGCAGTGGTGAGACTCAGGTTGCCTTGAGATGTCAAGGATGGAGACAAGGAGATCAGGCCTTCCCAGGCTTTTGGAGATGTGTGAGTCTTTGTAGTATTAATTTAATGGAAACCATTGAGAGGTTATAAGCAGGGAGCCATATAGCTGATTTATTTTAATGTAACCACACCGGTGGGGATGATCATAGGAGCCCAGGTGGTTGGCTGTTGCCTGGTCTAGTGGATCAACAACAGCAGGGGAGGGAAATAGATTAAAAGGCTGCTTTGGACAGAGAGTTGGAAGAATTCAATATTGTGGTAATTAATACTTCCCTAATCTCCCTGATTATACTGTGTCCTATACCCTTCACAAAAATGGGTTATTGCCATCACAAAGTTTACCAATAAAATACTATATTTTAAGGTCAGGTATGTGCAACGATAAGTTGACATTCTGTTCCCCTTTACAAGCTACTGTGTACAGATTTTAAAGGTTTCATTTTATTTACTTATTTTTAGAGAGAGGGGAAGGGAGAGGGAGAAGGAGAGAAACATCAATGTGTGGTTGCCTCTCCTGTGCCCTCCACTGGGGACCTGGCCTGCAACCCAGGCGTGTGCCCTGACTGGGAATCGAACCAGTGAGTCTTTAGTTCACAGGCCAGTGCTCAGCCCACTGAACCATACCAGCCAAGGAGTATACAGATTTTAAAAGTTCTAAAATAAATAAAGTAAGATCCAGAGATGAACACTAAGTGTTAACTGGGACAGAAAAGGAGAATAGTAACTCCACGTGGCCCCTGCCATCTGGAAAAGCTGCTGAGAACCAGGGAGTGTGGAGGACGTCCACAAAATCCTGCCGCATATAAATGAAGTGAGTGGGACTTGCTCACTAAAAACCAGAAACGCAGAACACTCTGGGAGCTTTCGGATTTATACAAATGAAACTACAGCTTATAAATCTGAATAACTAGTATAGTACCCTTAAAATAAGACCAGGTTTTGAAATTCAAACAAAATTTTTTTCTGTTTTGGTTTGTTTTAAACACAGTGGACTGGTAGGTACAGCTCTAGCAACACCCTGCTTTTTGGAAACACAAAGTGGCTGGAAGGGCCATTGTTTCCATTCGGTTAAACATTTCTTAGGTTTCAGTGTCTCTTTTAATAAACTCTACCTTACATGTATTTTAAAGAGTTGGGTTTGGTGCAAGGTTATAAGAAGTGTGATCCTGAGTTCCCAGATTCCACCCTTATAACTTTATCAGGACGTAGAATCAAGTTGTGTTAGCCAGAGTGGGAACAGCTGCTACAACAAACAATACCCAAGTCACAGGGGCTTAGCTCAGTCAAGCGTATTTCTTACTTGCATCACCACCAAATGGAGGACGACATTGTTCATAGGTGGTGACCATTTTTTCTCATTTTTTGTATTTTTGATGCACTGACATTTGGGGCCTTGATCCTGATGAGACTGTACCCCTGGGCTAGCCAGTTCCCAGAGAGGGCAAATGAATGCTCTACAAGATACAAAGCAACCAACCGAGAGCCCGTATCCCCACCAGCTCCTTTATCAAATCCCCACACACCAAACCACTATCCCCCGACCTAAACCCTGACAATGAGCGACGGCCCTATCACCCAGAGCCTGCTGAAATTGTTTAAACTATTCAGTACTAAGCCAGCACAGCATACCTACCCTGCCCTGTCCATTCCCTCCCATGAGAGCCCCAGTAAAGGCTCTGGGTCATGCTCTCCCCTCTCCCCTTCTGCCTCCTTGACCGGCCCTGGTGCTCCCTGACATGGCCCCGCATGACATCCTGTGCCTCCTGTTTCTGGGGATCTGTAGTATAAACCTCTTCCTTTGTGACAATCATTCCCGTGTGTGTGTGTCTTACTGTGCCTCAGTAAAACAAAACCTGGGTTCCTTTCAATACAATGGGGCTCCATTTAGTGCATGGCCCCTGAGTTTACCCTCAGCCCTAACACTGTGAAGGGAGACAATCAGAAGCAGGAGAGCTTGTTCTTAACCATCTCTGGTAGGAAGTGAGCGGTCGCAACAAGTAGCCTCGGGGCCCCGACTAGGTGCCAGGGACCGGGGAATGTTATTTAGCTGGGCACCCGAGAAAAAGTGGAGTCTGTGGCCTCATGAGACCTCACAAGGTGGCTGTTTGACAATTAAGTGTAGTTTCCATCCTCTTAAAAATCTATTTTTAGTAAACAAAAGTGAAAAAAATAAAAGATTGAAATTTGAGTTTCATATTCATCAGAAATGGCCATAGAGCGGAGGAAATCTAGCAAAAGGCTTATATAACCAGGAACTTAACCCAACGTTGGTTATGAATGTAATTATAATCACTAACACTTGAATAAACTCTACCTTTTATATGCTCTTTCCAATATTTTTTACTACTCTTTACAGAGAAAGGAAAAAATAAATTTTCTCTTCATGAAAACACAGTGTTGGAAGCCGAAAACCTAGTTTCAATTATAGTTCAGTCAATGCCGGCATTGGAACAGAATGAGTTTGAAAAGTTTGTTTGTAAATTTGTTATGTGAAACTTGGAATACATTTTCACCCTTGAGATTAATCTAAGTAAGAGTAGCTGGTTGGCATTGCGCCTCCTCTGAACCTGTGATCCTGGTGATATTCTGGAATTGGGGCCGCTCTAAACGAGTGCTTCGAAAAGTTCTTGAAGCAAAAGAACAGGAGAGGGAAAGTAGGAGAAACTCGGCTTCTGCTCTCCAGCCCAAATTCTTGGCAGGAGCCTCGATGTCAAGGGAATGGTGCCACCTCCACCTTAATTCTCCCCACTGAGTCACATGTGAGTGAGATGCCTGTGATTTTTAGTACATGTGTTCCGTGGATTCTTACTACATTCAAAATACACCTACAAATTCACCCCATCTGTTTTCTTGGTTATTAAATCCTGTCTTCTCTGACTGCACTGCGCTATGCTATAACGTTGTCTTCAAATTTTGCTTTTTGTCAAGAGCCATTTCTGAGTGGATTTTTGTGGTTTAGCTGGGTAATGATGTAATGTTTTTAATGAGCATTTAATTGAAATGGCATCTTTATAAAATGTCATCAGCCTAGCCCTTGATCATTCCATCTGTTAAGAAAATGAGACATACTTTTCTTACAAACCGTGGGCTTTCCCACAATTATTTTCAAAGAGATTTTTACAGGCAGCATTTTGGGCTGCCACTGCTAATGTGGAAGGCCCATGTGGTTTTGTCCCAGTTATCCACAATAGTCTGTTTTAGTGACTGTGTTTCTAAACCTCATTTGGCTAATCCTACATTATGTTGGCCCCTGGATCCAACCAGATTCTGCCAATAACGTAAGCCTGGTAGAACAGGCTTAACCACTGCCGTGGGTCAGTGGATCCCGAAGCCATTGCATTATAGGGGCCTCTTAAGTGAACGCACTGGCTATAGGTAACGCCCTCCTCTCTCATTTCAGCCCTCATCCGGGTGAATCTGATCCTCTGGGTTTGCAAAAACCTGACTGGCCTCAGATTGTTCAGTTAAATGCTAACTGTTCTGATGCCACGGGCGGCTTACTTCTTCTTACCTCTCCCCTGGCTGGTAGCCTTTGTGTGCTAATAATGGGTTTGGGTCAGACTGATTAAGGTGAGAAAACAAAGGTTTGCTAAGGTCACAGCTCTCTACATGCACTTTTGATGGATCTCTTTTATAGGGACCTTTTTAGAGCCTTGCAAGGCTTGGCCTCTGATGACCTTGCAGGTCTGCCACCTGCTACCTCAGCCCCACCCCCGCCTGGGTGCTCCCCGCCCCATCAGGGCAGGGCCAGAGGCAGGCTGGAGTCCCCTCCAGGCCTCCGTGCAGGCTGCTTTTCTTTCGTGCCTGAATGGCCCTTTAACCTCTCACATCCTCCCAAATGTTCTTCTACCCCACCCCAGGGGGCTTTGTCTGAAGTAATGTTCTCTACTGCATTTACACAGATGAGGTTGAATAATGTTCTGAAGGCTGGCTTGAGGGACCCAACTACTCACTTTGGTTGCAGGGTTACTTTTCCTCTATCAAAAAAAAAAATCACTTGAAAGTTTGAATATCTGACTAAAATTAAAACAGCTAAACGATGGAAAACATGTTTTGCTCACTGGAGTGTTGGAATCACCACAGTACTGTTAAGAGTAAGCAAAGTGGGAAGAAATAATTTGGCAGCAACAAGCTTTAGAAAGAAACCTGGACAATGGAAATCGGGTTTTCCAGCCGGGGGTTACCAGCAAGCTGTAGCTTATTAATGCATTCATCCACAAATGATTTCATAGGACTTCCGGTCTCTCCTTCAGGGGTATGTTATTGGCAAGTTTTAACAAGGAATGATGCCCATGGGGATTTGCCTCTAAAACAGTTGAAATATAACCTGTAAGAGAACAATCCATTCCATGGGAATTTCCCCGACAGGGTGTGCAGAGCGATAACTTGTGACTTGTATAGAAGATGCTGTCTTTTCAGAGGCACTTGGCGTGTCCTAGAACCTCAAGTTGGCTTGGGAGTTTCTCCTCCAAGGAATAAATTATTTCCAGATGGTATTAGTTTTGACTGGGGCAGGAGATACTCTTTCCTAAGCAGAAAACTAAAATGTAATGGTAAGTTATCCTTCTGAGATAATGAACTAAAATGTTAGGTTAATCTAATCTTTACTAACAGTTACCTTAGGTGTATTCAGATAACCTCATGTGCAAACATTTTATTTAATGCCAGTAGCATTTCACTATCATGACAAGTTAGAAATGAATGCATTATAGAGCTCTAGAATCTGCAGTTGGAAAGTGCCCTTGGATTCCCCCATTTATTTCTCCTGTCTGTACCAAACTGCCACAGTGTTCAGTGGTCTTAACGGGTCTCCGTGGAGGTGCTCTCCTCTTAAGAGAGCTCTCAGTCCTGGGGGTAGTCAGAGAGTTTGCCACCTTTCAAAGACCGCCAAGCATTGTGAGCGGCATCACTCTGTACTGAGCCACACGCTGTCTCTGTGTGAGTCGTGTCAGCAGTTAGGCCCCACTACGTTCTCTCCTCCTTGGGCTGAGTAGAGAAAAGGGGGCTCCCTTCATAGACTGGACAATCTTACACCAGAGGGCATTCTCTGTTCTTATTGCAGACCCTCTTTTCTTTTTCTTCTAATACTGTGGTTCTCAATCTGGGATTTTGCCTCTGGGAAAGGTGACAATCTCTGGAGACATTTCTGGTCCCCAAAACTAAGGGGCAGGTGCTACTGGCATTAGTGGGTTGAGGTTAGGGATGCTGCCAGACACTCTACAGTGCATAGGACAGTGTCCCTGCAGCAAAGAATTTTCTAGGAAAATGTCAATACTGCTAAGGAGGTTGAGAAACTCTAGACTAATGAAGCCCCCCCACACCCCACCAACTCAGAATAAAAGTCTCAAGGAGTCACTGCTGCTCCCCAGACTTGTGCGCTGTGCATATTCCCTCACGTGGTTCAGGATTTATATCAGTGAACCTAATTTTCTGTCCACCTGAATTCTCTCCTAGAAAGTTCCTGCCCATTAGGTGTTGGTATTTCAAAGGAATACTTCCTATTCTAATTATTTTCCCCTTGGAATTGTCTTGTTTAATTCTTTGGGGTCCATTTATCTAACTCTGTTAATGAAAACAAACACTTATTTACCAGTTTTATGGCTTCTTACCATGTGATCTTTTTCATGTTATTTAACTTGTCTTCGCTGACCCAGTTTCCACATCTGAAATATGCAGATATTAATACTATCTCATGTAGTTGTTGGCATATTAAAGGAGTATTACGTATACTAATGTTGTATATTAGAGTATTATATATTAGTGTGTTACATATTAGTAAGTGTGATATACTAGAGTGTTACAGACGTGAGTAAAGATACTGCTACATGGAAAGTGCTTAGAACAATACCTGTCATGTAACGAGCAACATATGTTATCTATTTTGAATATAGAATTTCTTATGATGTCTAGCAATTTTCTGTTTATTGTGTATATATTCATAAAATATGAAACACATACCAAACCCTTCCTATTAGACCAATGCTAGGTATATTTAACCCCCCTCAGTACACAAATCAACTAACATTTGAAGTATTAGTATTACAAGGAAATTCAAGAAGCCGTCACACCGTAATTGTAAACTTCGATTTTCAACTGCATCTCCCACTCCTTCTAACTCTTCCATCTGATCAGAGTTTCCTCTGGACTCCAGTAGAGCTTGATGTGGGCAGGACTGGGGCCGCTCGGATCATTACTCTTCTCAACTAAGATGCCTGTTCTCCTCCATTCACGAACACATAGGATGAGACTGAGACTAGGAAATACAGCCTAAGTTAAACCGAACAGGAGGAAGATCTGAGACTCTCTACCATTGAATATGTGGAGCTGATTTAGCAACTAGGAACAAGGACATTAGAATCTTAGAATTCTCTATCCTTTCAGGAACCTGAGTGAGATAATTCCGTCATCATCATCTGTGTCTGATAGAAAATCCCCACTTTACAGATGTGAAAACAGACTCAGAACCTAAAATTTTAAAAGACTAAATAATGGCAGACCTGGAACAAGAGAGCAGAAATGGAGCCCTGGCGAGTGTGGTTCAGTTGGTTGGAGCATCACCCCATAACTGAAAGGTTGAGGGTTCGATTTCCAGTCAGGGCACATATCTAAGTTGTGTGTTCAGTCCCTGGTCAGGGCATGTATGGGAGGCAACCAATCGTTGCTTCTCTCTTGCATCAATGCTTCTCTCTCCCTTTCCTCTCATTTCCTCATTCTCTCTAAAAGCAATGAAAAAAAAATCCTCAGATGAAGATAAAAAGAAAAATAAATAAATAAAAGAGAGAGCAGGAATAGAACAAGGTCTTCCACTCTGATTACTGGTATTTTTCCTACTAACCCAACTCCTCTCCACCTCACTTTTCTAAATATCCTTGCGTCAATCGTATCATGTTTCGTTGTTATCTTTTCTTGTATTGTCCACTTACATTATTGATTACTTGGTACCAACTTTTCATGTGCTACTGTTTTAATTAGTGTTCCTGTATTAATATGACCAGAACCAGGGTTCTCCATCTCAAGTAAATGATACAGCTGTTTACCTAGTTACTCAAGCCAAAAACCTTAAAATCGACCTCGATTCCTTATATTCTTTTCCGCGCCACATCCAAATCATTAACAAAGCCTATCATCTGTACCTTCAAAATACGTGACAACTTTTATCCCTTCTTTCTACCTTCAACATAGCCACTTTGACCTGCAATGTCCAATAGAATCTTCTAGAATGATGGAGATATCTATATCTCTGCTGTCTAATATAGTAATTATTAGCCACTTGTGGCTACTGAGCATTTGAAATGTGACTAAGTGTGACTGAGAAACTGATTTTTTTAATAACAGCTTTATTGATATATAATTTACATGCCATACAATTCCCACTTTAAAGGGCACATTCTATGGTTTTTAATATATTCATAGAGTTGTGCCACTAGGACCTTAATCGGTGTTCGAGCATCTTAATCATCCCCAAAAGAAACCCCAGACCTGTTAGCAATTATTCCTCATTTCCCCCCAAATACTCCCAACTCCTGACAACCACTGATCTACTTTCTGTCTGTGGATTTGCCTATTCTGAACAGCTCATACAAGTAAAATCAAACAATACATGGCCTTTGGTGACTGACTGCATTCACCTAGCATAAGATTTTCAAAGTTCATTCATGGAGCACGTATTAGCACTTTATTTCTCCTTATTGCTCAATAATATTCTGTGGTACCACATTTTATCCATTCACTATTGATGGCATTTGGGTATTGTGAATAATGCTGCTATGGACAATCATGTGCAAGTTTTTGTATGTTTCACTCATATGTTTTTACTTTCTGTGAGTGGAATTGCTGGGTTTTGTGGTAACGAGGCATAAGCTTTTGAGGGACTGCTGACAGTTTTCCAAAGTGGCTGCATCATTTTATTTTCCCACCAGCAGGGTATGAGGGTCATAATTTCACCACACTCTTGCCCCCTCTTGTTGTTATCTTGTTTATTATAGCTACCCTAGTGGGCATTAAATGCCATCTCATTGTGGATGTAGTTTCGCATTTATTTCCTTGATGGCTAACGACCCTGAGCATCTCTTCATGTACTTATTAGCCCTTGGTATATCTTTGGAAAAATGTCTATTCATATCCTTCACCCATTTTAAAATTGTTAATTGTCTTTTTATTATTGAGTTTTAAGAGTTCATTATATACATATTCTGGATACAAGTTCCTTATAGATAAATATTTGAAAATCTATTCTCCATTCTTCTGGCTGTCTTTTCACTTTCTTGATGGTGTCCTTTAAAGTATAAAAGTTTCTAATTTTGATAAAGTCTTATTTCTTCTTTTGTCACTGCAATTTTGGTGCCATAGCTAAGAAACCATTGCCAAATCTAATGCCGTATTACTCCTATGTTTTATTCCAAGAGTAGGTTTTGTAGTTTTAATTCTATAATGCATTTGAAGTGTACAGTTCAGAGGCATTAACTACATTCAGAATATTTTGCCTTTATGACCGTTACCTATTTCAAACTTTTTTCACCGCCCTGAACTGAAACTTTGTACACAGGAAGCAATAACTCCTTTCCCCTCTCTCCTCCTCCCCTGCCCCTGGCAGAATTGAGTATTTTATTTTTATTTTTTATATTCCTTTATTTCATTTTAATTAATTTACATGTAAACAACTACAGCAGCCAGTGGCTACCATATTGGACGCAGCTCTACACATCACCAGCTTCGCCCTCCTGGATGGATTGCTGCAATCATTTCCACACTGGTGTGGCATTTGTTATTACTCTAGTTTTGGTAGTCCAAGATCTGTTCTGCTATGAAAGCCGGACTGTTCCTTTAAGAGCATCACTCATGCCATGTCACTCTCTGCTCAGAATCCTCCAGCAGTTTCCTATGGCAATTAACAGTGAAACTTCAACTCCTCTCCATGACCTATGTTAATTTGCCCCTTCTGTCTGAGCATTTCCGAGTGTCACCAGCCAACCTGGTCTTTGTGATGGTCTTTGAGCTTATCCATGTGTCTATATTCAGACAGTTGGCAATTTTTCTCTGCCTGGAATGCTCTCCCCCTAAATAGTCATTTAATTTACCTCTTCATACTATTCAGATCTGCTCCAATGTTACCATCTCCAAAAGATCTTTCCTGCCCTGGCTGGTGTGGCTCAGTGGATTGGGTGTCGACCTGCAAACCAAAGGGTCGCCGTTTCAATTCCCCAGTCCAAGCACATGCCTGGGTTTGGTCTGGGTCCCCAGTGGGGGGCACGCGAGAGGCAACCACACACTGATGTTTCTCTCCCTCTCTTTCTCCCTCCCTTCCCCTCTGTCTAAAAATAAAATAAATAAAATCTTTTAAAAAAGAAAAAAAGATCTTTCCTGAATTCCCCTTCTAAAAGAGCAGCCCCTGTCACTCTCCATTCCATTACCCTGCCTCATATTTCTTTATAGGACTAACTACACCTGCCAGCTTCTTGTATGTTGATTTGTGTGTATGTTCCAACTCCCTCACTCTAATGTGAGCTATGTGAAGATAGGGACCTTGTCTTCCCAGTTTCCATAATAGTACCTGGCATAAAGTAGGCTTCAAATAAATATTTGTTATATAAAGAAAGAATAACATTACCTCTTTCAAGGCTATAATCTATGTTAGAATCAAATAAATGGTCTCCAGTCTAACCTCAAGTATTTCTTTATTGAGGAATGCCTTTAAAAATGTCACATTTGTTATTAAAACTATCTTAGGAAAAAGTGAACTCCCACAGTTTTGAATAGCTATTAGCTAATACAGTGACTTGTTACCTTTCTGAGGCTAATTTAGCCTCTCCCTTACTTTTTGAACTTTTCCCTTCCTTTCTTTCTTTACCACCTTCTCTCTCTAAGCTTTGAAATCATTCCTCGTCAACTCAGTGGCCACATCTATCTCTCCCCCCGCCTCCCACCTCTCCTCCCAGGATAACCCTTATATTCTCTAGCTACAGTCCCTCAGTTGAGGTCTGTCTGTGCTACAGCCATGATGTCACTTTGTGGTTAATTACCTGTCTAGAATCAGGAGGAAGGGCATGCCCTGGAGCTAGATCCAGGGTTCCAGGATTACCAGATTCTGCCTATGATGAGACTTAATTGTTACAATGTTTTAGAAAGCTAAGCAGATTTTGATTCTTTAATAGGATTCTTCAGCAAGCAGATGGGTAAATTTGTGAGCCCAATTATGTGTGTGTATAGTAACTACTGTGTTGGAAATGTGAACACAAAACTCCCTATATACATGGCCTGTAGGCCACAAGTCTGAATTTAAACACAAAAGAGATTAAAAGTGGATTGGCAAAGTCATCCAAAGGAACCATTCCTGATCTTAAAATAGGCTTTGACCCCTCAGGATAAAAACCAGCATTTTCACAGCAGGCTAGCTGACATGAATCAGACAATTCTATTAGAGTTCTGCCTTAGTGAGTATTATATACATTGCAATAGTCATCCTTAAAGAGCAACAAGTGGAAAAGATATGAAAATTAAAGCTTCAAAATCCTAGTTGTGTTTTCTAGATGCCTCTCATATTGTTTACATTCCCTCAATTTATAGGCCCCAGAAGGTCATGTAGTTGTATATGTGAGCAAGAGGAGAGAGTATCGTCCAAAAATCTTTGAGCTCAACAGTTATGAAATGATTTTGTATTCATGCAGTTTTATCTTCTTTTATTGGCCTATAATTCCAAGTTAGCAGAAATTAAAGATGACTAGAAAATGAACCCCCGGAAAAGGTCTAATACTGCCATTAACAAAGAGAGATTAACATATCCTTATTCTATTCTTATTTTTACCCAAAAAGGGAGATTTTAACTTTTATAAAACTCTAAATTTCAATGCAGATCAATTGTGTAATTGTTTCATTTGTTGGAAACTGATTTTGTTTGCTTCATTTGGAGAAAATACACGATGAAAGTAATTCAGAATCACAGACATAATTTTTGAAATTCCTTTACATTTTGCTAAGTGTTTCTAAAGCTTTGCCGTTACATTCTGCATGAGCTAGAGCGCTGTGCTGTGCCGTGCTGTGGAGGTCAGTAGAAATTTCTTTGTTTTTCAGACACTGTGTTGGCCAACGGTCACGCCACAGACTATTTATTTGTTGGAAATATTGTTTACACGGTAAGTTTACGCCTCTGTGCGCGGAACCGCTCGTAAAGAGTGTGGATGTGGGTTCTCCTCTCGAAACCCTTTATTTCAGATCTTTAAACTATATATTCTGTACTCCTTAAAGCTCAGAATGGTTGTGAAATATTCACCTCATTTTTGGTGAAGATTAGGCAGAGTCAAGATTTCTGGACAAATGATTAACAGATTTCCCCATTCTTCAAATGACCATTCTACTTCTACCTGGTGGGGGAGGGGTGCAAGAGAACGCTAAAGAAGGCGATTTCTCCCAATTCTTCCAGGTTAAGTAAAGAACAAAAGGAACTATTGTGAGAAAACTCACTAAAATGAAGGCTTTTCTCGAAGTAAATCTGCCTGTATTCCCTAAACTAGCCCTTAGAGAATTAGCTGCCCAGACAGCACTTTCCAAGTACAGCTGCCTGGGAGGGGCTGCCACTGGAGGGGACACTTGGGATGTCACCCGCAAAGTAAAGACAACTCACAGAGCATAACATGGTTTCCCAAATGCCTCTTTTTTTCCACAGTATGTTGTTGTCACTGTTTGTCTGAAAGCTGGTTTGGAGACTACAGCTTGGACTAAAGTAAGTTTTCTCTAGAATTATTTCTTTCTTTACTGTAGATATTTTTCCTGGTATGATACCTTTGCCTTAGAAAACCGGTAAGCAATATCCAGCTATCTTATTTTAAATTCTGCATGTAAAAATTGTGGTTTGATCTTTATCAGGGTAAATCCAGAGTTTCCTGAAGATTCATTTGCTTGGCACTTAATATAGCTCTAAGCTATTAACAGTCATCTCATTTCAAATGTATGTGCACATTGTAAAAAAATACACACAAAATACAGGACAAAAAGAAAATTTTTAATTTCCATAATTTTAGCACCAAGAGAAAATGACTGTTGACAGTTTGCTATATGACCTTCCAGACTTTACTCTATGTATTTTTAAGAGATAATGCATTACAGAATATAGAACTTTTTCCTCTTTTTTTTACTTAAAAATATATCATGAACATTTTCTGTCCCTTTAAGCATACTTCTACAAAATCATTTTTTCATGATTACAGAGTATTGAATTTTATTGCCATTCCATCACTTATTTAATCAGACCCAAGTTTTACACATTTTGCTTATTTCCAATGTTTGGGGATTATATCATTGTTTCATGATTGGAACAACTGGTGAGGAATGAGATGGGCCTGCTAACAGCACGGGATGGAACTAGAAGAAGGTCAGCTGTGGTGGCCAAAGCACCTTCACCTTCAAGGTAGTTCAGGGTCACTTGTCACTTGAACTCATTGTTAAACATTTGGTGGCAAGGTAATGAGGAAGATTGAATTCTCCAGTGACTGGAAAGTCATCAGAACCCTCCCATAAAGAGAGCTCTCTTGGACCCAGGGACCGTGTAGCAGGCGGCGGCGGGGGGCTTCCTGTGCGGCACCCGCCCTGCCTGAGCGTGTGTTTTCCTCTGCAGTTCAGTCACCTGGCTGTCTGGGGAAGCATGCTGATCTGGCTGCTGTTTTTCGGCGTCTACTCAACCCTCTGGCCCACCATTCCTATTGCTCCAGATATGAAAGGGCAGGTCAGTGCCACTAACCGTGAATGGACTTTCCGTGTCTCGTGACGATGCTGTTTGCCGTGTCTGATCTTTCTGTGTCTCATGACGATGACGAATGTCAGGAGAGGCTGGCGTTGCCCGCTGCCATCACAGTGTATCAGGAGGTAAACAAAATAAATCAAGCACCTGGAAGAGGTTGTCCAGTCCACAGCAATAGCGTTTGAAATTGTAACTATTATGAAAGTTTTCCACCCGAGTCCTCTGACCTACCCAGCGTGTCCACACTTCCGTGATGAACTCTGTGTTAATTACACACAGTTCTAATGCGTACAGTACATGGCTCTTGGAGAACTGGAGGTGTTTTGAGTCACTCATAATCCCATGAATATGTTGATTGTAGTTTTGACATTTAGTGTATATTTGTACTCTGATTAGTTGATAAGTAGTCACCTGAAAGATAAATTTGATAACTCTATGAACTGGATCATAAATTAATCAAAATATTTCATTGCTTGTTTCTTGAACTAGAGAGGTCGAGACTGGAGACTTTTACACTCCTTTTAATTTTTTTCATGTTTTTGTAATATTTTCATTGTCCGGTATTTTGGATGGAACCATCAACAATGAAATGACAGACTGAACCTTGGAGTTCCACAGTGTCAGGTCTGGAGAGGAGCTTGACAATCTTGGGTTCTAAACCTCTTCAGTTTACAAATGAAGCTCTGCAAAGCCAGCCCCTCCAGGCCCAGAGCCCACTTCTAGTCCATTTCCTGGGTCCCTAAGATCCTGAGTTTCCGAACAGCCAAAACCCCACTTCCCAGGACTTCCTGCTTCTATCCCTAGACCCACGCCAGTGTGAGCCCTCCTGGGCACAAGGGGCCGCCGTTTGCAAAAGACGTGCACCGGAGCTGTTGGATGCTTGCATTGGGGTAGCCCTACATTTGCAGGCAGATGCGGTACCATGGGACAGGACCAAGGATGGGAAAAAAAGAACTGTAGGTTGGGGTTTCCCCTGCATCCACTGGTGTTCTGGGCCCAGGAATACATAATTTGGGGGCAGGCCTGTGCAAGGCACACCTGACTGCTATTGTCTTTGCCTGACTTACTCCGCAGAAATGAGCCAAAACTCCTGGGTCTCCTCTAGTCCAGGTACATGTCCAACAGCCGTTTCATGTGAGATAACCCAGAGATGGCTTTGCTTGCCTCTTTTACCTGGTAAATCAATCAGCTGATGTACCCTGGGGTGCCCAGGGCCTCCTCAGTGTGTGAGTGCTGAGCAGGACGGACATGGCCCGCTAGAGTGGGCTGCTGTGTCCCCTAATACATCTTTGCTTTCTGTAAGGAACAAGGACAAACACATACACACTTCTCAGTTCTTTTCCAAGTCTAAATGACAGAGGAAACTACAGAGCAGTGAATAGAGCCAGGAGATTGTTGTGTAGTAAAACAAGCATTTCCCAGCAAAAAGACTTTGTACATTTAAGGAAATCAGTTATATTTGCAAGCAATGTGGTCTGTCTCCAAAAAAGCAGGTCAAGAACAGTAGTTACAACAATGATGACCACTTGGTAAGGTGTCTGTGTCTAGATACCCGTTGCGGGTTCCCTTCCTTCTGGTTAAGGGAGGGTAAGGTCTGAGGAATGTTTTATTCAGGAATGTTACTCTGCAGGACAATAAAAGGAACTGTAGCTATTGCTTTGGACAGTTTTCTAAGTTACAGGAAAGTGACAGCTGACAGGATGGGCTCAGCTGACATGTGACCAACCAGCCTTCAAAGCCAGTTCTTGGAAAGCCACGCCCAGTGCCCTCAGCAGAGAGATTCTCTTCGGCTGGTTGCTGACTCTCACTCCCAACAAGAGGTTGACATTCAAAGTGTGGGGGTCTGCGTCTGCCATGCAGTCGCTCACGTGGCCCGTCTTCTCTATCCAAGTCACATGCTGGTCTGTGTGGTTCGAAGGTTCAGCTTAATGGTGAATAGTTGGGGACTTTTTGAAGAAATTTAATGAGCTATTCCTACCATCTAAAAGCAAAGAAATTATGATATTAAATCACGTGTCACTATAGTGTAAAAACTGTTTTTTCACATAAACCATATTGTTGTAACTTTTTTGTTAGTTGCTTTGTTTCCACAAGGCAAATGATGTTTTGAAATCGAACATGGCTAGACTGAGGCTTTCGCTTGACATTGAATGAGGTGATTAGTATAGTCTTTGTGTCACGGGATTTCCACCGTCTGTGTTTTAAGAACCGTTTATCATCTGCAGTCCTTCCCTGGGAAGAGCTCTGGGTGGGGAAGACATGTTGGAAAATAACATCAGAGCCAACTTTAATACTCTTTACTCGGAACCTGCCACCTAATGGTTTGTTCACTTTTTGAAAAGTGGTAGAGAACTATTAAAAAAAAATTTTTTTTAACACTTGTTAAAAACCACGTGGGTGGAGAATGGCCAAAACTAGCCTGAAGTCTAGTTTTCCTGCTGCCCCCGAAGGAAGATGGGAACTGGGCCCAGGTATAGTCAATAACAGGAATTGACTTCCGGGGTGGGGCAGCTGTTCGAAAACATGCCCAAGCCATGTCCATCCCTTTCGTTACAGGTTGATGTTATGAACTGATGGTGTTTCCCCCTCAAATCCATACGTTGAGGTCCTGCCCCCAAGGCGGTAGTATTTGGAGGTGTCGGGCCTTTGGGAGGTAATTAGGTCATGAATGGGGTTGGTGCCCTGACAAAAAGAGGCCAGGGAGCTAGCTCGCTTTTCTGCCATGCAAAGAAACCGAGAGAAACCAGACATCTGCAGGGCGAAAGAGGGCTCCCACCAGAACCCTAATCTCAGACTTCCAGCCTCCAGTGCTGTGAGAAATAAATTTATGTTACCGATAAGTCACCTAGTATATGTTATAGTAGCCAAGCGAACAGTGAGTGCTTAGGAGTGAGGGGGTATTCTGGGAAAAGACTGCTTTATCATCCTCCTCATCATCATCATCATAAGACTGTAGTTATTTTTATAAACCATTTTTCGTAGCTTATGAAGCAGCAGGCTTTTGGCAAGTGAACATGGTTCCTTTGAGCTCTAGAATGAAACTAGTGTCTAATGGCAAACGGCATTTCTCACCCAGAAGCCGGAGACAGACTCAACACATGAAACAGTGTCTATTCATAACATCATAAACTGTTGAAAAGATGCATTGTTTCTGCTGGGGTTTCCTAAATTAATTTGATTAAATATTTCTTTGTCTTGTTCATTCTTTTTGGAATTTTTCTCAAGAGGGGGAAGGCAGGTGTTCCCTTGAAGGCAAAGGAAAGGAGGGCTGTAGGATGAGAGTGATTTTCCGCTGTCAGAGAGTCTTTATCTTCCCTAAAGCACCTCATGGTGCGGTGCCCTTATCCCAGCCAATGAGCCAGGAAGTCCCCACCAAAGTTTCTGAAATCAAAAAAGTTACCCGTGTACTTCTTCTCCTGAAAATGTGCAACGTTTGTGGCATTTTAAGGAGCGCCCCATTTTTCCAGTTTTCTAGACCCAAGTTAAATCTAAAGTGAATTAAAAACTCAGGTTATATCTAACCAGTGCTTGAAGGTGAATGACAAACTTCCTTTAACCCAAAGCTGTCTGCTGAAGTAGAGCTTTGAATTAGATAAGGAGAATTCTCCCTAAAACTGGATCAGGAAATATGCCTATATTTTCTTCATGTTATTTCTCAGAGCTTTTCATTTGAGGAGTGTCTAAGGAGATACCACCCTATTCAACCTCTGTTTAAAAGTCAAGCAACCTGCCCCAACTAGTTTTGTAACCTTTGGTAAATCATTTAACCTGCATTAAGTTCCCTATCAGCAAAGTCAAAATAATATCACCCACCCCAATTACCTGCGAGGCGTGTGGTGACGATATAATGAGATAATCTATGGGGGTGTATAGCATGCAGAATCTTGTTTTCCTTGAAGTGACCAATTACTTGTTCACTTTTACAAATAGAACTATTGTCATTTAAACTCCCAGTTCTTCTGGCCATAGAATTTTAATATTTTATAGATTCTAGATGTGACCTTTCTCTTTAAGGTACATTGACCGCCTGTACTTGAATCATCTGGGTTGCTTGTTAAAATGACAACCCCCCACCAACAACAGCAGCAAAAGGTACATGCTTGGAACACACACACACACACACACACACACACACACACACACACACACACTGAATCAGAATCTCTGGGTGTGGGGCATCAGCCTTTGAATTTTAAGAAATCTCCAGGCTATGCGTCCCATAAAATTTGAGAACTACTGCTCTAAAACACCTGAACTATTACTCCATGACAATGTGTAAGCCAGTGCTGGGTGTTGTAGGAGAAGATGGTATATTTCAAATATTCACGACTGTAAAATATTAGTTATTCACAACTGTATTTCTCATGTATGGTGGTTATGTAAGACACAACCTTAGTGCCAGTGACCACTTTAAGGCATCTAGCTTTCTAAATAGAGGATTATACCAAAAGACATTACATCGTTCACCATGGAAAAATACTTCTCACCAACTCTGGTGCTTTTTCTTTAAAATTCTTTTCATTGCTAGTAAAGCATGAGGAAAAAACTTTCACTTCAAAGCCTACAAACTGCTAAGTCTGTCTGCAGTGCCAAGCTCCAGGCTCCAGCCAATTTCTGGCGTATGACAGGCTTTTTAAAAAAATCCTAAATACAGGGATAGGTTTACTATGGAGTTTTATGTATGTGCTTGTGCATGTTCAACGCACATCCCAACAGACTAAAAGCAGACAGAGGAAGCAATTGTTGCCATTTGCCATCCTTGAATCGTCCCTAAGTAATTCCCTTCTCCCGGACTGCGCAGCCTAGTACGATCTCAGGCCCAGGTAGTTTCCATATGAAGCACGAAAAGAGGGGTTTTGTTTCCAGGTTGCCTGTGCTCAGGGGGTAAGTCGAGACGGTGGTAACGGTCACATTGATGCCCGTCTTTGCTCAGCTATGGTTCTGGGTTGTCTCTGCAGGAAAGACACCAGTCTGAGAGGGATTGGCCTTGTGTGGAGCTTAACGTTTTGTGATGTGGGGACATGGCTGTTTGTCCCAGCTGCCATCCTCCTTTGCTGTTTCCTAAGGGGACCCAGCTTGCATCCACACAACATGCCTTGCGTAAGAAGTCCACCACCGTAGGGAGGTCACTTCCAACCCTGACTCCAGGGAGGGCCTGATCTCTGCCCTGTGCCTTACAAAGTGGCTCAGAAACCCTGGAGGAGATACGAGGAGGCGTTTGCTGGCATGTTCTGAGAATGAAACCTATATACTCCTGAAAGAAATCCACCAAAAGTGGCCTTCTCTTTTGCATGACATAGTTGCTATGCAGTGCCTGGGGTTGTTCAGCCACAGAGAGGGAACCCAGGTGCTAGGAGAGATGGAAGAGAAAGACAAAAAAAAAAAAAGCTCTATGGAGCCGGCCGTGAAGCCACCTCCCACGCAGGCTCCCTGGGCAGCGCCCCCTCTGCATGTGCTGCCCGCACTTTCTGAGCAGCAGGTGCGCAGGGAACGCTCTCCACCACATGTGGTTGTTGGGATGTTTCTTTTATATTCACAAGTATATGGTCAACCAAGGAGACAGGTGATTTTTTAAAATCAGGCTTAAGGCTTTAACATCACATATTACGCTATACTTGAAGTTGGGTGCTTGTAGTCTCTTTCAAGATTTGGTAAAGAATTAGTGTTGCAATTATTAGGGTTTTAGGTGATAACATCTCAGTGACACCTAATGTGAATATTGTAAGCTTATTGGAATTACCTTTAATGCAGCGATATTGAAATATACCAACAATATTGAATGGAGGAGGTCCTTTTACCTCAAATAATGTATTTCAGACAGCTGTGGCCTGGCTAGTGTAAGAAGTGCTCAACCTTTTGAGGTAGGAAGTCCCATCAGTAGGGACTTTTCTGTTGATTTGAAATAGCTTTCTGTCATCTTCTTTGTAGTTTTCTTGTGTGTGAGCTTGGATAAATAGTTCGTTGAAGTCAACTTACATTTTAACTTTTAAACTTGTACATTTTGTATAACAGTAAGACTGATGTGCCCTGGCCAGGTAACTCATTTGGTTAGAGCATTGTCCCAATTCACCAGGGTTGTGGGTTTGATCCCTGGCCAGGGCACATATGAGAAGCCACAGATGAATGCATAAATGAGTGCAACAACAAATCGACGTCTCTCTCTCTCTCTCTAAAAATCAATAAAAAAATTTTTTTTAAAGATTGACTTACAAGAAGGAGCACTCTGTGTTTCTGAATGACGTTATTACCTGAAGAAATAACAGTATGAGCCAAATGAAGGGGGCACATACTTCCTGGTTTCCAGTGTCCCTGTAACTCGTCACCTGAGTCCACAGGCCCCCCAATCTCATGTGTTCGCCTTCCTTAAAGGCTTCCCACACTATTTCCCATTAGAGGCAATCACAAGAACTGAAAAGAATCAAAGCTAGAACAAAAAATTCTTCACTGATAATGAAAAGTGATTTCAGATTCTTTCTGCAGCCGGGAATGGGACCAGCACCCACTTTTCCTAGTTGCTTCAGTGCCAGGCCTACAGGATCAACAAAATTAACCTGGATTGATGTGACCCTCATCAAACTTTTTTCCTGTTCAGTGCAAATCCTAACAGTGAAAGTAGGATTTAAAAAAAAAAAAATCCTCACCAAAGGATATGTTTTCATTGGTTTTAGAGAGAGAGAGAAAGGGGAGCATCAGTGTGAGAAACATCTATAGTTGCCTCCCGTACACACCACAGCTGGGGACCGAACCCACAACCTAGTTATGTGCTCTGACTGGGAATTGCACCCACAGCCTTATGGTGTACAGGACAATACTCCAACTAACTGAGCACACTGGCCAGGGCGAAAGTGGGGTTTGAACCAAACTAACCTAATGCCTAAGAAATGTATAAAGTTAAGTCTGTTGCTCATAATATCCATAATTGTGCCATTTCTGATCCTCAGGTCTGTGAAGTGGATGATGTCTATGTTTGGAGTTAATACGGTCATTTAATAAAATAAACCATGTAAAAATAGTAGGTAATGTTTATTAAGAAATTACTATATCTCAGACAAAATATACATTCATATAAGTATGCTACAATATGCAATTGCACACATAATGAGTTATGCATTAGCTCATCTGAGAATCTACAATCGTATGAGGGAAAGAGGGTTAGAAAGAAAGCAACAGTACCTTGACTGGTCCGGCTGAGGCGAGTAGCCGGCACATCCTGAGTCCGCTAGATGCCAGGGTATGAACCCCCACACTTTGTCACTATGGCAAGCACGTAGGGTGATTCTCAATACAAAGCAGGTGTTGAATAAATGTCAGTTCTTAAAATTTTGTTTTTATTAAATTATATCTAAAGTGACTTACTCTACACTGTAAAAGAATTTTTAAAACAGAAACATGGAGTTAGAAGGCATCTACATTATGTTTGAGCAGCAGCCTTCTGCCAGCGTCCCCAACCCTCACCCCAGTAAAGCAGGTTTCAAACAATAGTCATTTTCAGTACATTGTGGAAAGCCCTAATCCCACCCCCACCCCCGCACAGTTCTCTCCATGTTGGCAGTTTATTTTATTTTGGCCTCTTGTTTCAGGGATGCTGTGTGTTAATTAGAGGCCAAGAGGCTTTGATTGTGAGTTATTTTTCTCTTGGGTTAAAGGTTTTGTTGTGGTGTTGGCATTTGTCATTCATTCTGATGTTAATTTTTTAAATATCTGTCAGCAAATTAAAATACACATTACATGCTGATTTTGTTTGTTTGTAATATTTATATTCAGTGGTCACAGAGTATGTTTGATGTGGTTTTGAACTTTTCCTTTCTCCAAACATGTGGAAATGTGTATGTGGGGCCCTGCAGCTGAGATTCTATGTGGGGGTTTACTTCTCTGGCATCCGCCTTGTCTGGTGACCAGCGCTGTAGCTCTCCCACCCAGAGACATCGGTGTTCTTTAGGTTTGTTCTGTTGAAGACGCAGAGGTGCCTGGGCAAGGCCATCGGATAAAGGGTTGGTGCGAGAAAAGGCGACCAGGGCTGCTTAGACTACGAAGGGGAAGCAGAACAGCAGTGCGGCATTAAGCGTGTGCCGGGGGTTCCTCTTCTGTATAAATGATGATGTAAAGCTACTGTTGACAGTGTCCAAGAAGACCAGAGTGCTGAAAGGACTTAAAGGGTGTGAGATTTTCAGTTGCTGTTGTTGCCATCAGTGTTGTAAAACATCAAAACGTCCATTGAGGAGACCGTGTGCTTCCTGAACCTGGATCGACCAGCTGTCATAAGGATTTGGCATCCCTTTGGCTAAAGACTTAAAAGAGATAGTGCACTCTCATTCATGGCTGGGGACAGGGTGGTAACTCTTGCAGCCCGATTTCGATAAAGTATAGAACCCACAAGAAGGATGGTTACTTTGAGTACACCCTGAGGGCCAGTCCCCCACACCCGACTCTGTCAGCAGCAGCAGAGACCCCTCGTGCTTCCTGGGTGCAATGGCATCTTGTCGTCTATCACCTGCCCTACATCTCTTTCCCCTTTTTCTGGTCACAGGCCCTAAATCCCTTCTCCTCTTTTGGAACATGCATTCAAGCAGTGCTGGTCTCCCTCTGCTCCCGCTGTGGGCCTGGGCCTGGACCCGCCACCTAGGGCGAGTCAGCCAGAACTTTGCTCTCATGGACGCTATCTAAGATTTTTTAAAACAGAAACAGAGGAAAGGGAAAGCTCTCTTGCTGCCGGGTTTGTGAGGCAGGGATGCTCTCCGTCCGGAGCTGCCAGCGACCACCGCAGAGAGGATGCCTGGTCGGCCGATGGAGCAGAAGGGAAGTCGAACCGAGAGGAGACGCCATTGTCTCCCCACTCCGCCTGGAGCCAGAGCCGCCTCTGAACTGTTAGTTATACATAAATCAAGGTAGCCTCATTTTTGTGTGAGCTACTTCAAGTTAGATTTCTCTTACTTCTGAAAGGGTCCTAATTAATGAAGAAATTAATAGTTACAGACACAAATGGTAGAATTGACCATCGTTTTTATATTATAGCAAAGCAACTAGCGAATGTTTCCTACTGCGACTGTCCCAGCTTGGAGTAGCAAGGGACTTTGCCTCCTTTTCGTAGCCTTTAGTGTGTTCCCCACCCTCCACTCTACTCAAGGAATAGAAGACAGGCTTGAGTAGGACTCATTGTTTGAAACAGAGATGGGAGGAGATGGAAGCTTTTCAAGTGGAGGCCTCTTTCTCTGCACTGACAATTCAAAATGGCTTAGAGTCAAGTGATCCTGAGTGGCACTGTCCAATAGAAATATAATGGGAGACACACGTAATTTTAAATTGTCTAATGGCCCCAGGAAAAAGGTAAAGTGAAACAGGCTAAATTAGTTTAACTAATATATTTAGCCCAATATTGCCAAAATACTATCGCTTCAACATGTAATTGACACTAAAAGAAATTATTATTGAGGTAATTTACCTTCTTTTTCTATGAATCTTTGAAATTCCATGTGTATGTCAGACTTAACAGTACATCCCAAGTCAGACTAGACCTCTCTCGGGTGCTCCGTAGCCACATCGGGCCAGTGGTGACCGTATTGGGCAGTGCAACTTTTCATCAACAGAGATTTGAAAACACAGAGTCACTCTCCAAAGGCGATGTAGTGCAAGAGAGATTGAGAGGTAGGAAACCCAGCTGCCAGGAGCTCCAGGTCCCTCCCCTGCACCCAGGGTGTGGCAACCCGACTTGGATTTCCACCACTTGTGATAAAAGGATCTCGGCTCATACACAAGGCTTTCCCTGAAAAATAAAATGTGGGACAACTGAGCTGTTAATCTGTGCTTATTAATTGCTTTATGCAGAGTATATAAACCAAGATGTATAAAGCACGGATCTGGCTTCTAGTAGTTTTTCCAAAGTGTTGGCTAGTATCCCAACCATTTTCTCCTGAACGTGGGAGGGAAGAGGTCAGGATCCAGGACTTTAGTCATGTTTATGTCTTGCCGCAACCAGCTGAACAGTAAAAACCAAAGCCACTGAGTATAAGCGGTCTGTTCCTGACAAATGGTTAATTTTTTCAATAAGTGGCAACTTGTAAGTACAATTATTATCCTACTTATTACTTAGATTGTATAAACCCTTGGTCCTTTTATCCTTCTAGAGTTTATTGTCTCCCCATCATTGTGCCGAATTCAAGCAGTATCGTTTTTACCTCCTAAACATCTCTTACATATGCCTCCTTCCACCCAGGCCTGGCCCCATCCAGTTAATTGGTGCTGCAGCATTTCTTGCCTGGACTATTGCAGCAGCCTCATAACTGGTTTCTCAGCACCTCTCTGTCTGGACCCATTGCCCTACTGTAGCCAAAATAGCCTTTCGAAACACAAATCTGGCCTGGTTATTTCCCTGGCTTCCCATGGACCTCAAGATAAAGTTGCAAGTCATTTACCTGGCCCGGTAGGTGCTGGGAAGCCTGAGCCCTGCTGCTGTCGTAACCCCCGTGGCTCTCACCCGGCCCGCACTGTGCCGGCACTGGCAAGCCCAGCTTGTGCTCTCACAGCACCTTTGCACCTGCTCACCTCACTCCTCAATGCCCTGGTTTCCTCCCTGGCCAGTGCCTGGTTACACAGTTCTCGGACTTCCGATGAGTCATTACTCCCCAAGGGTGCCTTTCCTCGCTTCCCTGACCAGGTTAAATCCTCCTAGTACATGTTCTCTGAAAACAATTTACCTTTCCTTTGTTCCACTTACTACAGCTAAAAATTTACATTTGTGTATGTAAATGTAAATTTTGGTTGGTTTATATACTCTGTGTATGTTAACCTTACACCCATCGGGAAAGCCACTATAAAAAAAAAAGAAGAAGAAGAAAATAAGTATTGGTGAAAATGTGGAAAAATGGAATTTTTGTGCACTGTTAATAGCAATGTAAAATGCATCGTTGTGGAAAATGGTACGAAGGTTCCTTGAAAAATTAAATATAAAGTTACCATATGATTCAGTGATTCTCTTCTGAGTATATATTCAAAAGAATTGAAAGCAGGCTCTCAAAGAAATATTTCCTCACCCTTGCTTATAACAGTAACATTCACAGTAGCCATGGAGAAGAAGCAACCCAAATATTCACTGACACACGAATAGATATATAAAATGTGATCTAAACACACAATGGAATATTACACAGCCTTTAAAAAGGAATTCTGTCACGTGCTACAACAGGGATGAATCCTGAGGACATTATGCTAAGTGAAATAAGCCAGTCACAAAAAGAAAAGATGTATGATTTCACTTATTTGAGCTACCTAGAGTAGTCAAATTCCTAGAGATAAAAAGTATAAGGGTGGTCGCCAAGGTTGGAGGGAGGAGCAAATGAGCTCAGTGTTTAATGGGTTCAGAGTTTCAGTTTTGCAAGATGACTAAGTTTTAAAGATCTGTTGCACGATAATGTGAATATAGTTAACACTACTGAAAATATATTTAAAAATAATTAAGATGGTAAATTGGATGTGTTTTTACCACAATTTTTTAAAATTTACATTGATATGATTTCATAATTAATCTGAGTTTCTTCCTCTGAACAGTAAGATCTATGAGAAAAGTGAATGTTCTGCAGTCTGTCCTTACCACCTACCTCCCGTTTTTTCTGGCATTCAGCAAATATTTAATGAATGAATTGATAAATTAAACACCTCTTGTATAGAATTGGGGAGTGTAGCTGGTTTTGTACAATAGGTGCTTAATATCTGTTTGATGATTGGATAATGCAAGCAGACGACAAGTACCTGAACATTTGGAAATAGCCTTGTACAGGGTCCTCACATCATAAGTGATTGATAGATTAATGAATTTAGCATTTTTCTAAAGAGAAGTGTGCTAAATAAAAAGAGTAGCACACCATGTATTTTATCCACAAAAAGAATGATTTCTAGTAATAAAGTTTTTAGATCTTTTTCAGTTAAAATTTTAGTCAACTATTTCAGCTACATGGGTGGTATCTGTGATATAGTATTCATTGATATAGATATCAGTAAAGGGTTAATAATAAAGTTTAGTTACTTCCTGGAAAATGTTTGTTTTGGAATTGATATTAACAAAAAGGCAAAAATGGAATCAAAATGGATTTTTTTTCAAATACCTGATTTAAGGAAGTACTGAGATAATCATTGTCCAATGGTTTTATTATGGGAGATAAAACTGACGAAGATAGTGGATCACGGATAGTTCTAGCAGAAGTGTAGGTTCCCCAAACTGGCACATCATTGGGCAGCATTTTCATTATTATGTTGAAGGGATTGGTATTTTTGGAGTAACGGACAGAAGCACAGAATTGGAGAGGAGGCTTTGGTCAAGAAAATGTTAAACTTAGGTAGAGTTTAGTCAGCAGCTGCCCTCTAATCAATCTTCGATGATTTCATGGAAGACACGGACCTTCTCTGGCAGGATTGTTCCTTAGTCAGCCAGATGTCAGAGCCTTCTGGGCCTGTGGATTGCCTTAGAGGAGGCGTAAAGCGTTGGTGGATCTGGTACCAAGACCCAAGCGGGGGCATAAAATTTTAGTGTCAAGTAAAGTGACATTACAAAGAAAGAAGAGATCCCAGATTTGAAAAGTCTGTCCCCAAAACACACAGCATCTTAATTAAAGAAAAGAAAAGCAGTAAATAAAGTGATTCTGTGTCCAGGAAGACCAGAAGCAGACATGGGAAAAAGGAAAGACGGAAGGCCAAGTGACTGACACGGAAGGAAGGGAAGTCAGACATGATGGCGGGGGCTGGGGGAGGTGGGGTGGGAAGCCTGAGAGGAGGGGCCTTCAAACTTCCGCTGAAGGAAATTATAGGGTCATTGGGAAATTTCCCTCAATATGGCATCAAGGAAGAATAAGATCGACCGTGAATAAAGGTCCTGTAACAAAATGAGTCAGAATTTTGCCTTTTTAGGATAATGTGGGGAAAGTAATCCTTAGAAACAAAAGAAAATAGAGGCCATATGAATGCTATTTTGCATTAATCTTTCTGACTGCTAAATCGGTTAAAAATTAATCTTTTAAAAATTGCCCTTGTCTGAGCTGTGAAAAATTTTTTAATCCTTCATACTGTTTTCCACATTAAAAGAGCATTAAATATTACATTAGGACATTATAATAGTTTTCTATAATATAAACTTAGTAAGATTTCTTAAAAATCTAAGATGATCATGATTTTGGAAAATAGCTCACTAGGCCAGAATAGCTTGTTTTGCACAGGTGATATAAAATCAAGGAGCGACTTCAGGTACCAACTTCCAAGCAGAAGATAAAGAAGTTTTGGGAATGTAATGTACAATATGGTGACTATATAATTCTATACTATAGTTTTTAATACTATAGTTTATAAAAAATGTATTGGTGACTTATAATTAAAAGTTGCTAAGAGAGTAGATTTTTAAAGTTCTCATCACAAGGAATAATATGTAACTATGTGAGGTGATGGATGTTAACTGGACTTGTGGTGATCATTTTTTCTGTATATCAAATCATTATATTGTGCACCTGAAACTAATACAATGTTATGTCAGTTATATCTCAAGAAAACTGAGGTGTAGAAAGAAGAAGCTTTAGATAATTAAGAAGTTGTCTGCGTGGGGACTTGTTCATTTTATTAAAAGATAAACTAATTCCTTTTTTACAGTGTTTTCAATGGTTCAGATTTAGTGAAATAAGGTTAATGGAGGGAGTGTTCTCATAATCCAGCATAAATGTGAATTATAGTCAAGCCTTTTATGAAATCCTCTGACATAGGTCGTCTTAGTGATGGATTGCCACCTAGTAGATGCCATTTTAGGACCACTTTCTCCCCCAGTTTGTTTTTTTTTTTTTTAGAAAATTACTTCTTTATTCTTCAGTATCATTTCTGTAACTACCAAGATTGGGTTGTCTTTCTAGAAAGTTGCAGTTTGGACCCAGAGCTCTGCAGAGCCTGCCTCTTTATCCTCTAAACTTCTGATAGGGTGCACCGAGCTTCTAAAAGCTTCAACAGCTGACGAATAATGTGATGTATCTGGAGTTGTACTGTTTGTGACTTCCGGGTTTCATTTTACCTTCAGTTTCTCAGAGAGTTGTTTGTGTTCATTAGTTTCATTTATATTTGCCTTCTTTGCAGCTAGTTCTTGATTGTTTTTGCTATTTGATGCCCCCTATCATTTCTGCCCCTGCTCTTCCCTTAACTCTAGTTCTCATTCAATAGTAGTTTCTAGGATACCTCTCCTCATGTTTCTTAGAGTGAGTGCCTTTTTAAACGTTTGTACGCTGTTGTGGTGGCTTAAGTTTAAATTTTAGTTTATGGATCACAGTTTTACCAAGGGAACCCTCTCTGAACCAACACCTCTTGACCACCACAATTACTATCACCATGAATTCTGAAGTCATTTTATGAGCCCCCAACCCTTCAGCCATGGCTTGGAACATCACTTTGTTCATTAAGGACTCATTCAGTACATTCCTTATTACATGTAATTGCCAGTAAAGGGAAAATTCTCCTTTTCTAGTTGCTTCCTAACAGAACCGCGGTGTACATAGAAAGAGAGCCCTGAAGACTTGAAATACATGTGTCAATCTTAGCAGATTGCCTTAGAAAATAATTTGGTAAATTAGATTGTAAACAAAGTTTAATAGTTGAACCACTCACTTCCACTCAGCACTGGAGAAAAATGGGTTTTCACCTATTCCCTTTAGATGGAAAACTGCTTTAGGACAACAGCCCCCACGGCATGTGGGAGACAGGTCAGTGTGTGAGGACTGGATGACTGAGGTGTGAGTTGGGGGCTGTGTGCGCGAAATGAGTTCCGCTCCTCAGGCATCACCAGCCAGACCGCTCAGACATGCCGGGTTACTTGGTATTTGTTGTATAATTTGTATCAAAGCTAATGAATAGTGTTAGAACGGTAACCATATCGTGAATCTAAACAATTTGAACTAATTCTGTGTCATCCACATGCTTGGCCTCCCAGCGCCTTACACTCTGAAATGCCTAAAGCACAACTCTTTGTTGTCTTCTTCTCACCCAAATACATTCCCTCATGGCCCCTCTCCCTCCAGCGGCGCCATCACCCTCCCGTCGTCACGCATGCTTATGTAAACCTGGAAGCCACCTCCCTTCATCTCTCTCAACACCAGAGAGCCACCCAGCACACCCGGATACCGACCCAGCATCACTAATGTTCACTTTGTGCAGCCGTGTTGTTTGTATGTGTGTTATAGCTCTTGTGGCATTTTATCGCCAGTCCCATACCCGACATTTTATGTTATCGACTCCAAAGGGCGCAAATAACCTGCACACATGCTTGGGCTATAGGACAGGTTAAAACGGCAGGAGAAGAGAGGGCCTTTGGTATTGAGGACAAGACTTTCAGTAAACTCAGCTGAGTCAGAACTCTGGGTACCGTCTTTTGTTGTGGCTTATTTCCATGAAAATAATATCTTAAAACTTAAACCCTCGTTCCCTACTAGGGTCCTTTTTTTAGAAATTCTCTGCCCAGCACCCAGGAAAATACCTCCGGTGGCGGCACTAAATGAAGGTTTCTGAGGGAGAACCAGCTGCTCTGTTGGCCTTTGGCCTTGACTTTGCCAGTTTGAGGCTATAACCCAAACATGCTCAACTTCTCTTTATTAATTATACCAGTCAGGGTCTCCGATTGCAGTGAAAACAAACAAACCAACTGGCTTTGACTTAATAAACAGAAAAGCAGTTCGTAGAGGTAATGATGCAGCCCACGGAACGTATGGAAAGGTGTGAAAACCAGGCTCAGAAAGCTGGTAGGACCCACAGAGGCTAGCCTGGGACCATGTGGTCAGGACATGACCCAGTGCTGCTGCCATTGGCTGTGTGCCTCTGCTAGTGGTGGGTTTGGACCACACCACCGGCAATACTCCTTGAGTTACCCAAGTTCAGGCAGGCCTCTGATGGACAAGCCCAGGTCCCCTGCCATGCCCAGCAGTTTCCTGTATGCGATGGTTCTTCCAGCAGATTTATTATGAACTGCCTTGAATGTGTTTTTAGAAAGAGCCTGACAACCGTTCACATTCTCCTGAAATAACAGAAGGGAAAAACAGGAGTTAGAAGGAGAATTCTAGACCTTTTCTTGAACAGCTTCTCTCAATAGGAAGGCAAATTTGGAATTTGCCAGATACTTGGAATAAGTTCAAGAAGTATAGTTTAAAAAAAATATCACATTGAGCCCTGGCTGGTGTGGCTCCGTGGATTGAGCACCAGTCTGCGAACCAAATGGTCACCAGTTCGATTCCCCAGTCAGGGCACATGCCCGGGTTGCAGGCCAGGTCCCCAGTAAGGGGTGCGTGAGAGGCAACCAGACATGGATGTTTCTCTCCCTCTCTTTCTCCCTCCCTTCCTCTCTGTCTAAAAATAGTAAAATCTTTAAAAGAAAAATATCACATTCAGTAATGAGCATAGACAAAGCAAGAGTCACCCTTGTAAGAAAACTTACAAAGGACAAGAGCTTGAGGGAAGGAAACTTGAGCTTGGTCCGCTTAGCAAAGGCGGATGGCAAGGAGGAGGTAGCATCGTGGACAGAAGCCACAGGGGAAAGGGCCTGTCCAGGGGATGGCCTCTTAGGGGCAGAGGGACTGTGATGTCAGATAATCCTAAAACCAGAACTTAGTGACGTATAATTATGTATAATTTGTCAGTGCCTAATGAACGTTAAGTAACAATTTTTCTTTACTCGTGCTTCCAGAATATTCAGTAGCTAAGCCATGGAAGGTTGCCTCTTGGCAGACTTGCTTCGTGTGGAGTAGCTAAACATTCCATCCGATTAAAAAGTGTAATTTCCTTGTTTTCTCCGAATACTGTCAGCTCAGCAGCAACCAAAAAAGAGAAAAGGATAAATGTGATTAGAATTATTTCACCATGTTAATTAAAACACTGTGGTAGTTTCAGCTTGAGCAAATCAATTATTAAAGCTAAGGGAAGTCGCTCCGCAGCACAATCCTTACATGAGGCTTTAAGTGGTAATGAAAAGTTCGAGGTGAATTTTTTTTATGCAGCAGGATTTAGGCATAGTGAGGATCTTTCTAGAATGCATGTAAATGTACTGGAAGAACCTTTGCAACAAGGAAAGAGTACTGATTACTACTCTTCATCGTTACACATTATTATGTACCCCTAATCTCATCTACCCTCTCACGCCCCCAAAAGCCGTCCAGCATAAGTTAATCTTTTCAACAGAAGCAGCCAACTTTTCTAGCAAAGGAATTTGCCGTTTTTGTGGTTTGGGTAAAAAGGTAGTTCATTTTACTGGTTTCTCGATGAAATATGTTTCATGATAAATTCAATCTTTCCTCAGAAAAAAATTCCCCAAATCTACTTTTCTGTGCAAAATTCGACATGAAAGCCTTTCTCTGTTGAAGCAGCCAAATATCGAATTTGTGTGGACCTAGGCAAACAGTTTTGGGTCCAAGGTTAAGGATATTTATTGCTGGAGATATTACATGTATTTGTATCCAGGAAGAACAAAAGCCAACACATTGACACTGGTTTTCAAATGTTCTCTTTTGCTTTCTTTTGTTTGGAGGATCGTTTTTCTCCCTGCTCCCCTTTCTAATCCTTTTCCACAGTGGGTAGAATTTGGAGGGATTCTCGCCAGGACTAACTAGCAGAGGTGCGCAGTGTGTGACTACACGGGAGATCTGCTGGTTTTCTTGTACACACTTGAGAGAAAGTTTCTTGCTCTCTGACTTTGGCATCACGTGCAGGAAATTCCTCGTTGGCCTGCCCAACGCAATAAACGGACCTCCTGCACCTAACCACGGCCGCGCTGACATTTCTTATGTGGGGTTACGTTTGCTTTTTGTGTAAAAGTTAAGGGTCTCAACCTTGCTATTCTGCACTTTCTGTAGCTCCCAGCCTTTGGAATTTGTGTAGGACTGTGTTTGGGGTTAATAAGAAGACTTGTGGTTGATGTTTTCTGTGTTTGTCATGCACCCATGGAAAAGGTAGACAAGGTAAACAGGCATGTGCTTGTGCTTCTGATAAACCTAATGTTAGTTCAGATTGATCAGAAAGTTCAGAAGTTAACGTTCACCGTTTAGTTACTCATTCAGGACGGTGCTTGTATTCAATGCAGGTGAGCCCTTCAGTAATGCTGCTACGCAAAGTGTGGTCCCCAGACGGGCAGCCTCAGCCCCCCGGAGAGAGTGCTTGTTAGAAATGCCAAATCTCAGACCCTAACCCAGAGCTAGTGGAATAGAATCTGCATTTTAACCAGAGCCCTGGGTGGTTCTTTGGACAGCAAAGGCGGAGAAGCCCATCCACGCTCCCAGAGTGCCAGAGTCCATTCCAGCAAGATCTCCACAGGAGGGTGGGAGGGAGGAAGCAGACCGACCAGTGGGGCACAGGGGAAGGAGAGCGGGAGGACATTGCCTGAGTTAAATTATGCTCATTAATTCAATTTGAGGCAGGAATGTATGTAAATAAACGCTGGCAGCTGCAGAGGCTCTGTTTCCTGCAGGGCTCTGGCAGGAATGCAGGGGCCAGTGGCTGTGGAAACCTGACTGGGGATCCCTCTGATAGCCCTGCAACCTCGAGATAATGACGGAAAAGATGGTATTATCGTTATCGTTTGAGGAGGTTTTCAGTGCAAAGTTAAGTGCCAAACCGAGTGGAACTGGAGAGGCTGCTCTCGCATAGATAAAATCTTAATTATTTAAAAAGCTTAAGCTAACTCGACTGCCTCCTCCTCTTTTTAAAAAAATCAATACAGATCGGATTTCAGGGGTTAAAACGGGCAGGACAGTGCCACAGTCCTGTGCAGCCCGTCGGTGCTTCCAAATATAAATTACTTGTTCACAACCACTGTTTCCTTTACAAAACTGAGTCCATGAGAAACAGAAGAGAAAATTGAGTTCTGTAGGTTAAGAGCAACCCTTTTGTACCGTAAAGCTGAAAATGGGTTTGATTCTTGGCACTTCATGTTCCTTCAGTGTTTGGGGGGCCAGGCCATCACCGCCGGTTAATATGTTATCACTCTCCGCGTGGCAGGCTGGGCAAGGATGCTTGCTCGCCTAACTGCCAAAAGATGGTTCTCGTGCTGTCATTCTTAGGAATGCATTGAATGTTATTTATTCCAAAGAGACAACTATTTTCCCACTTAAATATTAGCCTCAAGCTTCCCGTCCCTGTTTGTTAACGGAAGGGCCATCAGTGAGAAGAGCCATGTCCTTCTTTAATTTTATCTGGAAGCATTTTCCTGACTGCCACTGTGCCTGGACTGCTGCTGCTAAGAACGGGCAACGCACTGCTAGCACTTTATTAAATGCTTCACGTATTTAACCCTCACTACAATTCCTTCTTACAGACAAGAAGCCAAGGCCTGTTGAAGGTGACGAGTGTGCCGATGGTCACATAGTCAGGAGGGATTGACCTCAGGCTGCCTGGAGGGCTGCTGGCAGCGACCACTCACCCTCAGTACCTCTCTGAGTCACACCCCCCCCCCATGCCCTCCCCGTGTGCTGCACGCCTTCTCTGTGCCTTTAGAACCCTCCACATAATTTTCTTATGGAAAAATATTTTAATTATTACTAAAGACTAATGTGTGCACAGTATCACACCCACTGGACTGTTAGGAATTTTAGAGAAGGGACTGGCATAGAATAGGCCCTCGGCGAACACTAAGCAGTTCCCTCTGCATTCCGACCGTCCAGTATCTCTGTTCCTGCGCCTTGCTCTGGTCTTATAGGAGGACTTGCAAGGTAAGCAGGCCTTCTCAACACTGAGCAGAATTCTGGGGAAGAGCGGAGAGCCCTTGTCTCTGGGTTCTGTCCACACCTCTTTAAAAGGTGAGAGAAAAGTCCCGTATAGTCACTCTGAGGGAAGGAGCACCTCGCGGCTTGCAGCCCCCTCACAGAACTCCCATTACCAGCGAGGTGAGGCCCCCGGCATGTGTGAGTCAGGAGGATGCTCGGGGAAATCTTGCGAGTCCCCGAGGCCTTGATGGACAGTCTTGGCGGACACACTGGCTTGTAGCTTAGGAGGGATTTGAACTGCGGGCTGAGGATGACAGGAACCAAAGCAACGAGTTTTTGTTTCTAGCGATTTTATCCCTTCTGTACGCCCAGCCTCCCTCAAGGGAAAGGGAGCTCAGTTGGGGGGTGGGGAGGCACGAAAAGATGAGAAATCCAGCTCTGCAGGCGCATCCATCTAGCCCCCACCCCCCATATTCTGCCTTTCACCAACATCGGGAGAGATTGGTTAACAGAAGGACAGTGGGCATTTCTCCCCTGCCTCTGTGAAGACCCACCTTTGGGAGGGTCAGCAGCCTTGACTGGCTCTAGTGAACCGGCATGAGTTGAAGTGGTCTCTGTTCCCTTCTGCCTCCCAGCGCTGCTACGGCGGGGGGGGGCGCTCCACAGGCCTTTGGGATTTAGGACGGCAGGAAAACAGTGTTGGGGAAAGAAAATCATTTCAGGGTTTCGTTCTCTGTCACTCATCACCCACACGCCCAACTCCCAGATAGGCAGGGACTGATTTCTTTGTGGATAAGGCAGCTTCCCTGCTCTGCGCCCACTCCCGTTCCTTGCCTGTCCCCTCCAGCTTTGTCTGCTCAGCAGCAGCTATCGGAGAGCTGGCTGTGGGAGGAAGCGAGGACACCATTCTCAAATCAGCGTCTGCTCTGGTTGCGCTTCAGGTTGGCTCCCGAGGAACTCTGCACCCTGATCGCTCGAGCTGGGTCAGGGATAAGTCCTTTCTCTCCAGGGATCTTCCCGCAGGGAGTGGCTGCTTTCACTCCCAGGCTCTTCTTCCCTACGTTGCCATGAAATGTCCTAAACGTGCTTTGAAAAGTAAGACATTTTAGGAATAGGGTCTGAATCAGAGCACCAAGGTGAACAGAATTTGATTTCCCTCCTGCTGTTGCTTCTCTCGACTGCCGACCTCAGGCATGGGCACCGTGCCTCGGAGCCTGTTCAATTCCGGGGGCCCCTGCTTCACACCTCCCCGTCAGCTTCCACCTCTCTCCCGCTCTGCTAGACCAACAGAACTCTCTTACAGAGATAAAAGAACTTGCGGTGTGGCCCTAGCCTGTGTGGCCATTGACTTTGTAGCAAGGACAGACAGGTGGCCTCACTCTGCCACTCTGGCTTCCGCTTCCTGCCTTGCCCAGGACTCACTCCGTCACTCCAGTCTAGAGGTCAGTCTCCTTTCTTTTGCCTCTTTTCTCCTGTGCCTCTTCCCCTGACCCTATCCTTCTCTCCTTCCATGCGTCCCCTGTTACCTAAGGACGGGAATTTAATGGCCACACAGTAAGGTGAGGCTGGTCAGCTGAGGAATATCAGTCGGTTTCCTTTCCAGCTCATTTACAGGGTAGAAGGTGGCTGGTGCTAGAGTCACCGGCCCACACAGATCAGTCCTAACCCAGAGAAAGCTGTTTTCTTCCTATTCATTCTGTAGTCTTGTTTCTCTTAGAATTCAAGTCACAACTTGATAAGAGTGCAGTTCAGTCAGAGCAAGGCATTTTTTTCTTCTAAAATTGTCCTTTTACTCAACCACAGGGGGTGTTTTTATGCATTACTCCCAAGCAGTGTGCTCGTTTATGTGGACTCACACACACCTCCCTTGCCCTGCGTAATCCAATGTTAACTTGTAATAACCAGCATTCCTATTGAAGAAAGGGATTTTTCAAAGAAAAATAAAGGGAACTGTGGGTTCAAAATTCCCAAGAGAAACTGTGAATAACATGCAACCAAAGAGGATGTGGGAAAACAACGGAATTAAGAGAGCAGCCTTCTAGGGGAGCACACGGCCAGCTCTCTCTACTGATGCGCCGTTGTTTTAAAGTTGCATTTGTCTTGAGGGAAGTTTCTTCTCCAAGAATATTCAGTAGCTAGTTTGGAAATTGGCAGGCAATGTTATGTCATCTTTTAGATAAGGTGTAGGGTTTTCTATGCCTGGTCTAATCAGTAAAATTACATTATAGTTTCCAAATCACCTAATATGACACCTCTCCCCTGACAAAACAAGTTGGGATGTGGGTGTAGGGATGGTGGAATGAAGTATTTGTTGCTAGGATTACATCATTAGTCTAAAATAGCTCTTGTTCTGGAAGATTCTCAATGTGGAAATGGTGGCGTTTGGCTCTAGCTGGTTTTGACTGCATATGTTCTGTGTTTTTATCATTAGAAGGGGATTCTGTGCCTCTGCTTTATTGACAATGCCTGTTGTATGTTGCCCACCCTTTTGGCCTCCTTATTTTTTTTTGTCACATCTGCACGTGCAGTTTGCTTTCTGTGAACAGGCCACTAAATCCAGGCTAGCAGAGTGAAATACAGCTGGTGCCATGCATGGCCTTGCACACTCCACATGTCTGGACGCTGACAGCGAGAGAGGGAAGGCCCGTGGGCTCAGCCTCAAGGGGCAGAGCATCTCCCCGGGCCACTCCCTGGAAATCTGTGCCAACCAGCAGCGCAGCCCAGCCAGATGGCAGCTCTCTGTGCCATGTGGTCGCTGTTGAACGGCTTACAGGAAAAATGTTCTGAGACTCGGGGCCTTTTCCAGAGGGACCGTCAAGAGATGAACTGCCATGAGAGTGGAAAATTATGAGAAAAACATGAGGAGGCTTCCAGTCCCAGACTCTTGGTGTTCCATAGGCTTTCTGTTTGTGGGACTGCTGCCTGTTCATTATAGAATCAAGTTCACAAAGAAAAGGGGAGTCAACTTAGGCATGTTGACAACACCTAGTCAACTAGCAGACACAGAACATTTTTCCGTTTACTTGTCAACGATCCATAATGTCTAAGTGGTCTCTATAAACATCCATGCTGTGTGATTACATTTGTAGAAAGTTCAAAAACTTGCAAAACCAACTTACGCTGTTAGAGGTCAGGATAGTGGCTGCGCTTGGGAAGAGGGAGGATGATTAAGAAACGGAAGAAGCATGAGAAGCTTTTGGCTAAGTTTCCAGACATTTTTTTTTTCTGAGTACAGTCTGCACAGGTATTCATTTCTGAAAAACGAAAAATCATTTGAGAGGTACAAATATATGTGCACTTTGTTGTTGTATATGTTTTACTCCGATAAAAAGTCTACATCTAAAAATATCATAAATGAAATAAGGAAAAACTTCTTTCCTCAGTCCAGCTATCAGTAATAAATTCAGAGAAAAGGAGAGAGGAAGCAACAGATCTAAGGAGGTATTTCTGAATGCAGCACCCCGAATAAGAGCTCGCTTCCTATCTGCCCTACAAGCTGTTTAGTTTTTAATGACTCTTCTTATTAAGTTTTAGTTTGTCTACTGAGAGTTCCCAGTTTGTTTTTCTCATTGACTAATAATAAGCATATTGTATGTTTTTTTTTTAATCTCAGTAGGATGTTTTTGAATAAGGGTTTCAGTTGTTGCTTATATAATGAATGATCTAAAGATTTCATTTCAACATATTGACTTGGAAATTCCGAGCACGTGGGTGGTATTAGAGTCGTGAGAGTAGGTGGCACTGTCCATGGTGAGGCAGCAAAGAGATTAAAAAAGAACGGAGCCCAGAGACGCGGCAGATGCCTGCGTTCTCCGCGCGGGCAAACAGCCTTCTGCTCACCAGAGGCAGCACAGGCCAGCTAGACGGAGCACTGCGATCATCCTGTAAAGGTTTGTTGAATGATTCAATCTTGTTTTCTCTTCGGAAAAGTGAAATGGCTTTGAGGTGCTGCGAAATTTCTTGTCTGAAATGTTAGGTTAGGACCAAAACCGTACTCTGACTTTCGTAGCACCAGTTTTCTTCATTTAAAGAACTTTGAAAGATGCCTATAAATATCTTATATAAAATGCCTGAAACTGGCTGATAAGGAGAGTTTCTTTTTTATTTTTTTCTTTATCAAGTTTAGCAAACACTGAAAACAAAAGGGAAAACAACCAAATATGGACACTGTGTACAGTAAGGAATAGAGACGACCGATGTGCTCGGGCTATACAGTGAATCCAGGCCTTGGAGCTGGATTATCCAACCGGGTGGTACAGGGGCGCACGTGAGGTTCATGGGGCCGTTCTTACAGGTGGAAATTTTATTGGAATAGATATATTTCTTTCCATTTGTTTAATATTATGTGAAAAATGCTACTTCTGAGGTGTCCCTTCTCCACCTTAACATGGTGGGGCTTTTTTATGACTATGTCAGGAAGCAAACAATTTAAGTTCCATAACATAAGAGAGATTTTCTTTTTAATGAAAGGAATAATTAAATTCTATGTACAGCATTTTCAGACAATAGCTTTTTTGTTTTACTATGTTTTGTCATTAACTGTTTTTGCTTCAGTTCTGATCTTCTTCCCCATTTCCCAACAAAGACCGTTGTCTACTCATTTCTATTAAATTTGCCTTATCATCATTTATCATACATAATTTAAATGATTTATTAAAAACAATAAAAGGTTTTATGATTTCAGGAAGTGGTAAATCCCCCTGGGCAGAGCATTGCATGAACACATTTTGTTTAAATCACTTCTTTCCCCTCTATTTCTTGGCTAGAGGACTCTTAAAAAATGATTACATTTCTCTTAAGAAAGTCTTTGAGATGTGGTCTGATCATAATACTATTCACACTTGCTTGAGGCTCGATGGTGGATTAATAAAGTACTTTTTACGAAGGACTGTTATTTTAGGCTCAGTACGGGTTTTTATGACAAACCTCGTCTCTTTTCCTCTTGGATATTATCGATACTGTTTCCACACCCTCTTGCTCTTGTGCAGTAACCTCTCCTTAATCTTCAGGGCGTCCGATTGTCTTTTGCTCCCGAAACAGTTCTCTGTCTCTTGACCATTACTTTACTGCTCTTTATTGGTTTATCCTATTCTGTGACCTACCCCTTAAATATAATTGGTCTGAAGGGTTCTTTCCTTAGCCACTTTTTTTTTTTTTAACTTTCTCCATAGGTTACCTCATATATACCAGAGGCTTCCATTTCCAGCTAAAAACTAAGAACTTCCAACTATATCTGTAGGCCAACACTTTATAGTTGCCTACAATTTAAATACTTTGAAAATGGAGGCAGATCTTTTTCATCTTTCGTATATCTTTAAATATCTAACGGAATACCTGGTATACACGGTAAGTGTTAAATGGGTGAAAAACATGCTCACATCAGTAAAACTTCCTTAATTTCTGTGTTCAACTTTACAATTTTATTCTAATGAAATATCCCCCAAACAGTGATGGAAGAACCAACACAGATGTTTCCTTTCCCTGATACATAATTATATTTCTGTCATGATGACCAGCAGGCCACCGTCGCAACTAATGTGCTTTTAGCTAAAGACTCCATTTATCAGGCTTCTTGTGGATGTCTGATATTTTGGAGATTGAGATGACATTTTGCAGAACAATGTTTTTTTTCTTTATGCCATGGTATAGACTGCCTTTGACCATAAGACCATGGAGCAGAAATGCTAAGACATTTGGGAACTTTTTCTCCTAGTGGGAGCCCTTTATGGCCAGAAGTGAATATCCCATAGAGATGAAGAAAGACCTATGAAGTTTAGCTTTTAAAAATAAGGCTGTGTTTAAGTTTCATAGAAACAGAAGGTATTGCTTAAAAATGACGTGGCAGATGTTATGAAAATTTGTTTTAAAGCATTTCTCTCAGGTTAAGTCATGTTTGCCAAGTTACAACCTGGAACAGATTTTGACAGTTCAGCAGAGCTCAGCAGCTGAGGGTCTGCGGCGATAAAGATAGGGAGCCCTCATGTTGCGTGATGGCCACAGGCATTACGGGCAGAGAATGAACCTCAGGTTGCCTGACAGGTACCCTGCTTCTCTTCCTGAGTCGACTTAGTCAAGCCAAAAAGTAGAGTGAAAAATGCAAGCTATCTTGTCTTTGAGATTTGCCTTCACTTAATGAAAAATGCGTCTTAATAAATGCTGTACAGTGGTCTCACTCAGGGAAGCCCGTACTTTTCTTCAGTGTGTATTTGATGTTTCTTTAGGGCAAAGTTATGCCACTCAAAGATGATCATGTTAAAAGCCGTTAGAATTCAGAAAGGGGTAGAAATTGGGATCCAAACCATTTGATCCCTGACACTACCCACTTTCATCCCTGTGAATTTCATACACACAGAGAGAGACACACGCATTTACTAGGGAGTTCTGTGCATTAGGCTCCAGCTGACTTTGGAGGGGACACGATGCAGCCTGTGCCGCTGCACTTAAGCACATGAGTGCTTCTCCAGGCAAGGCTGACACGTGCCATGCTGGGGAAAGGACAAGGAGCTGAAAGACCAGCCATGTTTTTCTTCGGTCTGACGTATTAAAAAGAAAAAAATCACAAGGTAACATGTCTAACTGATTGGACTGCTGGGGATTATTTTTGTCATTTTTGTTTTATTGATTCTCATGCTTCGTATCCTTTTAGAAATGGAGATGTGTGGTCTTTGAAGTCTTTTTTCTTGTTTTTCTTAGTAGGTGGTGTCGGCTCAGGTGCTTACCATGCAGAGACTATCTTGGCACGGGTAGTATCTCTTTGGTTATGAGATATTTATTTTGGCATTGGGGTGGGATTTTCTTGATGCTTGTGGAAAATAAGTTAAAGACAACGGAAACAACAAATGAAAACTTTCTTTTCACACACACCCCCCCCTTGGTGACTTTTCTCCTGTCTTCCATATCTCTTTGTTGCTGAGATATTCTGGAAAATTCTGTGCATACAGAGTGCAGAGCTCTCCCATTTATGGCTGGAAGTTTCTCATGGTTCCCCCACCCCCCACCCCCTAGCACCGTGACCTGGTTGCCTTTGTGTGAAGACACTGAAGTGTTTGATTGTTTCTGACATAAAAATGAAAACTGGATCATTAAGGGACCCCCCGATTGAGAATACTCTTCAAACACTATTCATGGCTGAGAGCATTTGATTGGCCCAGGTTTCGGACTGCTTCCGTCAAATGTTTTGGACATGCGAATGAGAGACTGTCTCAGCGCAGGTCAGGGGAAGCCATTGCTGGCAGGCACAGGTGCATGCTCGCCTTGGTTCCCAGTCCGAGCGCTGGAACTCTGCAGAGCCAGGACGCCTCCGGGTGGCCGCCACTGTGCCCTTGCAAGCCCGTGTACGGGGGCTGCCCTTTCAGCTCTGCACAGGAGGCTGCTGGCCCTGTCTGCCCCTTGCTGTGTGGCAGGCCACAGCTACTTAACCTCATGAGCGTGCCCGACAGATGGAGGATTTAGGGTCCATTTTATTGAGGGTTCTGTGAGATAATGCTTGACGGTGTCTGGTAAATTCCCATCATAGTTACGTGGTAAAAAGCACTTCCTATGGGATTCTTCTCACTTCATAGTATCAACCTGTCAGAAATAGTTTGGGAGCATTTTTTTCAAAAACTCTGTATATAGTCATTCAGTACAAATGAATTCATGCTTGTGATATACCAGGGACTGTTACAGGACCCAGTGAGATAGTCCGGGTAAAAACTAAGACCTCTTTTTTCATGGAGCTTCCATTTTACTAAAGTCCAGCAGATGCAAATGAATAACATTCCCAAAGGAAAAACAACGGTATCACCGTTATGCAGAGAATGACAACAGCGAATGGCTGTGTGCTTCCTTCAGATCGCTGGTTGAGACTTGACTGACAAGCAGGGGAGCCCGCGGGACTCAAGCAGGGTGCAGGCGCTGAGCAGAGGGTGCAGAGCATGGCATGTCCTAAGTGGAGAACAGTGTTCGGTTGGCTGGAGGGGGTGCAGGGGAGGGTAGCAGAAAAGGGGGGCAAAGAATGAGCCGGGACCATATCACGGAGGCCTTTACAACGGACAAAATGAGAATCTTCAGTTCTACCCTACATGGCAGGGAAAATCTTTGAAGAGTTTTAAACAGGAAAATTACATGATCTGATGTACATTTTTAAAGATCAACCTGCAACTGTGTGCGAAATAGATGGTGTAGGAGAAGGAGTGGAGGCCTGGAAACCACACCACAGTTCCAGTTGGATAATGATGAACTAGAGTGGAGTGGCAGGTGGAGGTGGGAGAAATGTATTCAGAGTACATAGAGCTTGCACAGGGCTTGAATTAGAGGCTGAGGGAAAGAGAAGAATCTGACATAACTGTAGATATTTTGTCTGAGCAAGTGGGGAGATAGTGGGGTGCTATCTGGCAAGATAGAAAATACTGGCAGAGGAGGAGGTTTGTGGGGAAAATCAACCCCTTTATTCCAGACACAATAGTGGAACCAGATGGCCTGGAGTCCAGTCACTTACTGCCACGTACAGGTATAACACAAAGATTTGTGGGGAGGAGTACCCAATTTGTGGGGGCTGGGAGCATCTCTACTCCAAACCCTTCTCTTCTGCAAAAATTCCCGTGTTCCCAGAAAGACTGAATCTAAATCCATGCCCAGAAGTTCTCTATCATTGTCTATCTGTCCTTTTGGAGCTCAAGACAGCTACACAAGCAGGTCTCCATCCTCAAGCTCACTCTCTGGTGCGCACTTGTGTGTTTTAAAGTCACCGTCACCTCACCCAGCTTCCTCTCTCTACTGGGGTTTAGGGCGCACTGCCAGATCACTGCAGCTGGTTATGCAAGTCCTCTGGGCCCCAGGGCACCAGGCTGCTGTTGCCCCCGGGGCCAGTGCTCGTTCCCAGCCTGTGCCTCTGTGTGCCGCTCTCAGGGCAAGAGACTGGAAGCAGGACTCATGGGCCATGCTACACCAGTTCCCAACATCCCAAGGGCTGGTACCCAGCAAGGCACACATCCCAGCGCAGGACTCTGTCTGCAAGCTGGCTTCCAGCTGTGTGAGACCTAAGTGCTAAGTGGCCCAGCATTTCCTGGTCCCATGAGCGCTCCCACCTGTGCGAGGCAAAACAAGAGCCATGAGTGGAACAGGCATCTACAGGTCCCATGGATACTCCCACACCCCACTTTAACTTGGATGAGGAGAAAGCCAGAAGACCAAGAGAATGAGCTTCTTCATGCATTCTGTTTTTAAAGCCAGCGCCCAAAACTCCCTGCTTACCAGGTATCCAGCCTTTCAACCAATGTGGGCCAATGTTGGCCATGTTTGTCCTTGTCCCTCTTCTGGCGGCCATGTTCTGCAAGGGGGCAAGGTCTCTAGTCATGTGTAGGAGCACTGGGTCTCAGCTCAGGGCAGGGTGTCCCTGCTGTAGTTTGCTGACCTCCACCATAGATGTGTGTTTTGACCTTTTCAGTCCTGCGCAGCCTCAGTACAAGCTCCCTCCACCTGGGTCACAAGCTGCTCGGCTGCCGGCTGCCTGCCGGGGGCATGCATGCTGACTATGGTTGCCTCAGGAAGACTTCTCCTGCTGCAGTGATTTCAATCTGTCCCCTCAGCATTTCTCCCCACCCTTTTTGGGGGGAGGTGCTGGCTCTGGCGGATTGAGATTTCTCCTGGGTTAGGGTCTCTCCTGCTGTCCAACAATTTTGCCCAGCCTACCCTGTTACAATAGTTGCTAATGTAGAAGATACACAAATGAAGCAAGAGAGCCTGTGGGTGAGTACCTTTATGGAGTTCGGATCTAGGTGAGGGAAAATCCTTATTTGATATGACAGTATCTAAGTCTTAGAATCAATTCAGCAGTATAATTCATGTTGTGTTAGAAGGTGGGGACCAGGGGATTACTCTCCAGTAAGGAAGGAGAAGGGGTTGAAGAAAGATAATGCTATGATTGCAGAGAAACTGGCTAAAGTGGGTGACTAAATGAGGCTGACGAGATTTGCTGGAAACACCAGACCTGGGAGAAGAAATCCTTCTGGAGGCTTCTGCCAACCAGGGTGTTACTAGAAATGTCAGATGAATAGTGTTGAACCAAAGGATTTTGTAAGTGGAATTGGCATAAGGGAAGCTGAGAATTAGTTTGAAGAGGAGAAAAAAGAACAGTGGACTGAACTGAAACTTTGGGAGTTTTGTGGGATTGAAGAACTTTTCTTAAGGAAGGAACTCCAGTGGCATTTGTGTTCATGTAAAAGAGAAAAAAAGTCACTGGTAGAACTTGAAGTTGAAAAGTTTGAGGAATGTGTATATGCCTTTTGTTTTGTTTTGTTTTGGGCAACAGATTATGTTCAGAGCCTGAGTTTGGCTTTGCCAGTGATTTATTTAACACAGGGTCGTTGTGGGAATTTTCATAAGTCAATAGCATAGAGGGTAATGTCTCTTAATAAGCCAGTAAAGAAATAACATAATCCAAAGCTATGCTAGATTAATTACACTATCATTCCAGGCAGGGGAAATTAAAGGAAGAAAACCCACATTTAGATGAGGTGGACATTTTTTACAAGTAGGCACTCAGAGAGATGGCTTTAACCAACCACAAGCTGACTTCCAGCCACCAACACAAAAGGAAAGTCCCTCGTCGCTAGGGAACAGAAATGCCAGTGTTGGTGGGCAGGCTGGCTGCCTGGGGGTGAACGCTGCAGGGACCTCCAAGCATGCCTGGCTGAGGCAGGAGCAGGGGTCCCTGCTCTTTCTGAGACTCAGGAAAGGGTTAGCACCATTGCCCATCAGAGTCGCCTCAAAGATTTTGCATCTCAAGACCTTCAGAGAGGTGTTTAGGTCAGCAAAATGCCACCTTGTCCAAAACGAAACTCTTGGATATTCCTCATAAGCTCTCAGTGTTTATAGTCTAACTGTCCCCTCACTGTAGTTGCTACTTCCCTGGTCATATCAAGAAGCCCCAGTGGGGCCCTCAGCACTCTACCTGTTGAGCCCTTCTCAATGGCCGCAGATGACATGGTGACATCCTAACACAACTCACTCCATTCTCATATCAAAACAACTTTACTTCTAAAAACAACTTTTTTTCATCTTCGCTGTACCTAAGTGGACTAAAACGACTTCACTTAAGTCATAAACAAGAGCATTTGAAATCCCATCAAACCCATACACAATACCTTTAAAGGAATTGTGCGTTTTAATGTAAAAATTTGTCATAGCTATAAATACAGATTTATGTCTATATTATATACACATAATTTAAAGTGGGAGTTTTAGAGGAACCTAAGTCACCTCGCTAGGACAAAATAAATATTTTAGTCATTTCCCACTGTTTTCACACACAAATCTTTGAAGCAGAAGCAGAGTCATTCCAGAAGCCAGTGTCTGAAGGGAGTAGATGCGCGCGCTCTGAATGGCCCTTGGCTTCGGTTTCACGCTGGAGTTTATTTGCTAAAGCATGGTCACTCTGTGGAGACCTCTTCTAGCCTGTCGGCTGGGAAACTCTCTCCAAACAGGATATGGTGATTATCTGTAAATGATCATTGCTCATTCTGACAGTCGCTCATCACTGGGTGCCCGGGGGAACAGCTCCTTTTAAACATGCCTATAAAGACTATTTGAATGAAAATATCATATGTACAAGCTCATAAATACCAGTTGGTCTACCAAATTGGAGGATGCCTAAGTAAAGCTAATTCAAAATAATTTAGTTGTATTAACCTAGATTTGGTATCCATTAAGTAACTTTCCTGGTATTTATATAAGAAGATATCAAAATAAAAATTCTTGGCAATCAAATGGAACAAGGGCAGGGGTTTTTAAAAAAGGACAATGAAAAATTCACTGAGCTGGAAAGGAAGATTGTGCCACAGATCTGCAGGAAACCATTTCTCCCACTATCATCTCTGCATTTCAAATGGCAAATTCAACTCCAGCCAGAGAACATTGTCTGAGTGTGGAGTGATATGATGATAGTCTACCTGTTTTGTGTTTTTTTTGTTTTGGGTTTTTTGTTTTGTTTTGTTTTGTTTTTGCTCTCACAGTTAAGCTTCCATAATATTATAATAGGGTGCAGAGTAAGGGTTCCCCAAAGTCCCCACAGCCCATGGTTGGGGGGTGGGGAGAGGAGACGATACAGTGTTTAAGATACTTTGCACAACAAAAGGCATGATAATAGCTGGGCTACCACCCTGGGCAAAAGGCGTACTTGACTTTCAGAATGTATCCTGACTTATGACATAGCCAGGGGAGGTGGAGGCCCTTGCATCACTGAGTCACTCTTGCCCTGACTGAAGATGACAGCTGAATGAAGGTAAAGATACAGGGCAACTGGCAAAAGTAGCCCATTTGAGGAGGGACCGGATATGAGGTCACATAGGAGGTTCCAGGTCAGCATTTAAAACAAGGGCGGGAAGAGAAAGAGCTGAGCTGGCCCACCATGGGAGAGAAAAAGATGCAACCATGCAGTTTGAAAGGGAGGTAGCCATGAGGAGATGCAGTTATGCAGGCTGTAGTGTAGGAAGCAGCCATGCCTGTCTGTAGTGAGGAAGGAGCTGGAGTAGGAAAGAGGACACTCGCTGCGAAACCTGCCTGGAGAACACAGTGGCGAAGCTGATAGAGCTGGGAATTGCGAGAACCTACCGAACCAAGCACGGATTAGTGGGAGATGCCTGGAATGCTGAACTGTGACCGGGAATGCTGCGACTGTAGACTTCTGCTTCTCTAAAGGACGTACAGAGAAGCCACTGTCCTGGGATGTGTATTTTCCTGGACTTCACCATGATCTAGTGCAACACAGTGCAGGTTTTCCTGGACTACTACGTGGAGGCTGAGGACAATGTACCCCAGACCCTGAAGGAGAGAGCTGCTGCGAGAGGATGGTGACTTTGAAACCCACGAGTGTACTTTCCAGAGGACATGGAGAACTGTTTGTGCAGCCAGCTTAAGAACAGATAAGGACACGGGGAACTACTGGGCATAGTTTTGGCTTATAGCCTGGGGTGGGGGGCAGTGAAGCACTGGGTCTGGTGGGAGAACAAAGCTCAAAGCAGGAGTGCTCCCAGACCCCCCAAGATTTGAATGCTGTAAATAAAAACCTGTTTCCCTCAGCACTAAGTTTTGGGTCATGCGTCAAGGTGCCATGTGCACGAGCCCCAGAAATCTCTCTGGTAGTGATGGCTCTCAAACTGGGGACCTTATAAAAATATTAACTTGTGGACCCTACACCCCGAGATTTGCTTGGTTACAGTTTCTCTGTATTCCATTCCCCAAAGCCCTGGAGGACGTTGGACGTTTCTCTATACAAGCAGATTGTTATTTGTCGAATGACTGGCATTTTTGAAATAGCAAATCCAGCTTCTATCCATAGGAATCCCCACATCTGGTGGGCAAAGAAAAGAGTATAAATACTATGTGTCTGATATTTCTATTTTGGATCATGAGTATTTGAAACAATCAGTTATACCCATTCATTTGAAATGCTGAGCTACAGCATCAGCCACTGCTCTTTACAGTCAGTGACCCCAGTTCTGTGTCCAGCCCAAACCTCCTTCTGCGTCTGAGACCCATGCCTACTGACTGAACTTCCCGCTTTTTGGAGGGGTCATATTTTCCTAAATGTCTCAGGATCTCTAGGCCTCTCAAAATCAACATGCCAAAATACTAATTAACTTTTAGACATATCCTCAGCACACACGTACACAAACACACATGCAACAGAAGTGACTGGACAAGGCAGAACAAAAATTTATTTCTCCTGCTATTAATCCTGTCTTGGTTTCAAGTAATTCAAACCAGGAACTTGAGACTCATTCTTGACTTCTCCCTCTCCCACGCTGCCTTGCACATAGTCCTAAGTATGGCGGTGCTTACCCTAACATGCTCTCAAGCTTCTCTCCTTCAGACCACGCTCGTTACTTTCCTCCTCAGCCACAGCAGCAGCCTCCTGGCTTACCTGGATGCCATTTCTCTATTCCTTCCCTTCTTTTCAGCCCTCCATACAAAATTCATGCATATTCCATTGCTTCTTACCACCCTACTACCCCCGCCTGGTCTAGAAGGCCATTCACGACCATCCTCTGCTCCGGTCCCCCTCACGCATTCTTGTCTGCTGCAGTGGCCTGTCATTCAACTCCCCAAGTTGTAGTCCATCCTCAGGCCTGTGGACTTGCTGGTTCCTTTGCCATCGGCCCTCTTCCTTAGAAGTCCATATCCTGACACTATCCCACCTCCAGGTCATTACTCTAATTCCCAGCAAGGCTTGTCTCACCCAACCACAGTATACAGGCTGTGAAGCACCCTGAGCACACCCGCCTGCGCTTCTTTCCATGTTTACTTTTTATCCACAGAGCTGCCTACCTTCTGATATACCATAGAGTTTACTTAGGTCTTTGATTTGTCTTCCCACACACAGAAGTTCTAGGAGGCTGCAATTTTTGTCTGTTTTACTCATTGTTGAGTCCCCTGCTTAAAATAACAGGAACTGAGTAGATAGTTTTTAAATAAATGAATGGTAATCATCTGGGGAGCATTTAAAAAAACATTGTAGTGCAGATTCTACCTCAGACCTATTGAATGAGAACCTCGGGGTGTGGGATCCAGAAGTTAATATTTTTACAAGGCCCCCAGTTTGAGAGCCATTGTTAACAGAGAGATTTCTTAAACCATAGATGTTCCCAGCTTAAAACCCTTCAACATCTCTATTTTCCTGTGGGTTCACGCCCATCTGCTTCAAGGTAACTCTGCAGATCAGGTCTCCAGGGGACTTGCAGCCTCGTGTCCTCCCACTCACGTGCCTTCCCTCCGCTTGCTGCCCGGCGGAAGCATTTGTGTCTTCCCTGGCGGGTCTTCATGTGCCCATGCCTTTTCTCTGCCGAAAGGGCTTTCTTTCCACCCTCTGTGGGGTGAATTGCTCATGGTTAAAGTTCCAAATCAAATTTCCGTGGTTAAATAAAATTTTCCCTTACACCCAGGTTTCTCCACACCATCCCAATAATTAAGATGGCTGCTTTCATAGCACATTATATATCTGATTCATATTATATTCCATGATGACTCTAAAATCCTAAAGTATTACATAGACAGCCTCAACATCTGGCAAATTATTAAATACAGCTCTTTAACTAGTGCACAAAAACAAATACTGTCTTAATGATATGAGCTACCTTTACTGACTTTCTTGAGTGTTCAGTAGAGTGTTCAGTACAGACGCACATAGGCGCACACACATCTGCGGAGAGGCATGTGTTTCCAGGCCTGGTGCTGAAGAGAGAGCCCGAGTTACCCACTGTTCTCTTACTGTCGACTGCCCACCTTCTTCTCTTTCCCTAAGCTTAATCTCTGCTGCTCTTTCTTTCCGCAGATGACCCCCTTAGGTATATTATTTTTTTTAAGTTTTTTTAAGGGAGACTTTAAAGTGACATCTGTAATATACTTATTCCTAAACAGGTAAGATTTTCTCTTTCTCTCCAGATTTATCTTCTTCCTATTCTCTGACCCTATCTTCTGTTACTTCTTAATGGACCTTGATTCTGTGTTCACCTCTATTTATTCTCTCTCTCCCCTCCCTCCCATTCCTCTCTCCCTCTTTCTCTTTCTCTCCCTGCCTCCCTTTCTCCATATGTCTCTCTCTGTCTCTCCATCTCTCTCTGTCTCTCTTTCTCCCCACACGCACCTTTTCTCTCTTAATATCCTGGTCTTTTCTATTATTTAAAAAGAAGAACCGCGGAAAGCACCTGCCTGACCCCGTGTTGAGCTCTCTTTGCCATCTTCCCTCCACCACATCGCTGTCAACAGCTGGCGAGTAGTGAGTTAGTGCTGGCTCGTTATTCTTGATGCAGAGGTCCCCGATTGCCATCTAAACTCCAGGCTTGGCGCCCATCTCATGGGTCTCTACCTGCTGACACACAGCATCATCAGCCTTTTGCCGTCTGCCTCCCTGAAGGACACTGTACAGGCCCCGGTGAGCTGTGCTCCCCTGGGTCCCTTTCCTGCCTCTGTGATGATCGTTTCTCTTCCTGCCCTCATCCCCTTGCCGGGCCATTGTACTATAAGTGCGAGAACTTTCAAACACACAGGTGTTCAACACAGTCTCGAGTCTCCTTCTTTGGGTCATTTCTTCTTTGTTCTCCATAGATGCTCTTCAAGAAAAGCTCTCAAAAGGTGCCAGTTATCTCAAGTCTCTCTGCAGTCCTTATGCTAGTGTCAGTCTATACTTCCTGTGCTTAATGTGTTCTGTCCTTACCTTAAATTTTGCAGGTCTAAAACTTATCTTTTCTCTTCCTCAGCCCCTTTAAGAGATAGATCCTTCCTAATTTCTGCTTGTGATTCACCTTCTGACTCATGTCCCAAGCCTCTGATCATCTCACTGTTCGTCCCCCTTTATTTGTCCTTCACAGCCAGTCAGACTCTGCGTCCTGTTGACTTTGCCTTTGCAGTCCACCTGTAAACCTTTTTATCGTTTATTGCTTCCTATCTTCCTGCCCCCAGTCTCCCCTTTTTGATATGCACAGCTACAGCCTTGACTGTTCTCAAAGCCTGCTTTCATTATGTCGGTCTGCTCAGAATCTACACCGGTTCCCCTGTTTGCCTTCCGCGTAACTCTACGCAGCTTGCCGGGCACTCCACAGCCTGCCCAGCCTCGTGGGACCCTCGCATCCCACTGGCCCTCCCCCTTCCCTTCTCCTCTGCCTGTTTATGAATGCTCTTGTTCTTTCTGTATAAAATGTTCCCCCTCCTTCTCTCTGCCTAGCCACATCTGCCTTTTCTTCCTTTTTTCTTTCCTTTATGAACACATCCTACCCAGGTCTTTGCTTTTTTGTTACTTTTTCTACCTAATTATCCAAACGACAAAATGAAGATAAAAAATCCTGGAGTCCGTGACATGTAGTCCTGTGCTCTTTCCTGACTGGACCTTGGATCTTCATCTGTTTCTCCCTGGTGATTTTATCTGTGCTGGGAGCAGAGGTCCTTAATAAATGTGTCTTCCTGATGAGCAGTCAAAACAGGATACATTCAAGGAACTGGTATATTATTGCATTCGAACAAATGATTACTTTGAAAAGGAGCTAAATTAAAATTAAACTTCTAGTTTGATAGCCATTTATAGTAACAATCATTTAGAATCTTGGCCTCCTCAGTGGATTTCTCCATGATAGAGTCTTAGATTTCTTTATATTTCTTGTTTTTCTTATTTTCAAAGTAAAAGGGTTTATTCATATAGCCATCCAACAATCGTTTTATGAATACCTATGAAGGGGACCTGTTAATTCCTAAGGCCCCTTTCATTTGTACAATAGCAATGACATTTTCTGAAGACAAAGACCTTATTTGATCAGCAGGTCACTCAGATTTTATTTTCCCCATTTTCTTTTTGCCATTACAGGCTTTCTTCATACCCTTTCCTTTTTTGCATCCTAACTATATTTCTATTCTAAGGCTAGGTATCTATGCTTTGGACTCACTACACTTTTAAATAAACCGAGAAGAATATAGAGTAAAAAGATTTCGTCAGAGTTCTATGATGCACCAGATCACAAAATGATAGAGCTAGCTCTTCATACAGAAGTAGGATCTTACAAGTTCTTTTACAAGTTAGGTAGCTTTGCTTTTTCTTCTTAAGATATTGACTTATTTTTATGTCCTTGGCAGATTTTTTTCAGATAAAGTTTCTATGATAATAAATCAACTCCTACCAGACTATCACCCCTACCAAACTATCAAAATTGAGATAATTTACATAAATACTATGATTTCAGATCAATTCTATAAATCTCATAACCCTTCAATGCCTGATGGTTTCCTATTGAGATACACGTTTTTTTGCTCCCACATCTATTATAACAGATCTTTTAATGCAACAGTTTTCAGTGATACCTGCCAGTCAGCAGTCATTGTGTGCTCCTAGCATTTGTGTCTCTATTTTAAGCCCTTGGGGTCTGTGGTGATAGTGACTTAGGTGTGCTGAACATAGTTTTACCCATCAAGTTGTCTTGTCCAAGTGGGACTACAGAGGAACTGAGAATTTCCCTAGTAGTCCTCACACGGTTCTTAGATACTTTCATCTTTGCAAATTCTTATCTTGTAAGAAAGTAAGGCAGCAGTCATCGGCCTCCCTATTTGGAATAGACCAGGGTGTCCCTGAGGCTCCCAGTCCCTGGGAGGTGTCTTGTAACGGCATTCTACAACAGCTGTTCTGTTTTAAGACTCAGTGCACTCAACAAATTCCAGACGCCCCTTGGCTGCTGCAGTTGCTAAACGGTGACTGCAGGCTTCCCTTGGTTTTGGCCTCAAGGGGACTGGGCTAAAGCTGACGTGAATTACTGTTCAGGCAACATGTTCTAAAGAGATAGAAAACATTTCAAATACCAACTAACTGCTGCTTTCTTCCAGAGAGATTGACTTTAGAGGAGCACCTCTTCCAGGCAATCTCGATTCCGGTTCCATTTACTTTGACAGTATTCTAGTTTCCTGTCCCTTCTGCTGTGGGGACAGTTGATACAATGATTTTGAATAATGTTGGTGTGTGGTGTTTTTAAGTCGAAAATATTTGGATGGTAAGAGGAGCAAACAGTATTAAGGAGTATTTTAAAACTATATACTTATAGTTTTATATGGCTTTAAAGTGAATTATGGTATTAAATTTTTAGATTGTGTAAAATATCCCTTAACCTTTGAGTATACTTATTTACCACTAATATCTATATATTAAATTTTATTTAAACCCAATATATTTTAGCCGACTATGAGTTTTGCAACATTGGAGTTGTTTATTTATTTATAATTATTTATTTACTTTCTTTTTTATTTATTTATTTTTCCCCCAATCTAAAGGAAATTGTATATTGTTTTTTCTTTTTTTAAGTACATTTTATGGATTATGCTATTATAGTTGTTCCATTTTTTTCTCCCCTTAATTCCCCTCCGCCCTGCACCCCCCTCCCACCAGCATCCCTCCCACCTTAGTTCATGTCCATGGGTCGTACATATAAGTTCTTTGGCTTCTCCTTTTCCTGTACTATTCTTAACCTCCCCCTGTCTATTTTGCGCCTACCATTTATGCTTCTTATGGGTCCAACTTCTTTGGGACTCTGTGAGCTTCCTTGACTTCCCGGAAGTCTTATTTCCTTTGTCAGAGTAGGGAAGTTCTCTTTCATTATTTTTTCAAATAAGTTTTCAATTTCTTGCTCTTCTTCTTCTCCTTCTGGCACCCCTATGATTCGAATGTTGGAGCGTTTAAAGTTGTCCCAGAAGTTCCTATGCCTCTCCTTAGTTTTTTGAATTCTTGTTTCTTCATTCTGTTCTGGTTGAAAGTTTCTTTCTTCTTTCTGCTCCAAGTCGTTGATTTGTGTCCTGGTTTCCTTCCCTTCACTGTTGGTTCCCTGTATATTTTACTTTATTTCACTTTGCATAGCCTTTATTTTTTCCTCTATTTTGTGACCATACTCAACCATTTCTGTGAGCATCCCAATTACCAGTGTTTTGAACTCTGCATCTGATAGGTTGGCTATCTCATCAACATTTAGTTGTATTTTTTCTGGGGTTTTGATCTCTTCTTTCATGTGGGCCATATGTCTTTGTCTTGGCTCTCCTGTTATGTTATAAGGGGTGGAGCCTTGGTATTCACCAGGGCAGGGGAACCCACGTCGCTGCTTTGTGGCGCTATATGTGGGGGAGGGGTCAGAGAGGGAACTATGCCGCTTGCTCAGCTCTTGTCCAGTTTTCAGTCACTTCCCCTGCTACCCACAAACAAATTGATCCCTTCTGGTGCTAATTGCCGGCTGGGTGGGTTTATGCACATTCTGGGACCCTGTGGTCTCTCCAACAAACTCTCCTGTGAGGCTGGGAGTTTCTCCTGACACTGCGGCCCCCGTAGGTTTTTACACCCAGAGATTCTGAGGCTTTCTTTTCCTGCGCCGGAATCCTGAATAGTTTGATTTGTCTCACTCCCCAGTTGTTCCTCCCAGTTATCCACACACAAATGTGGGACCGCCCCGTCCGCCAGCCACCAGTTTGCCGCTTGCCCTCTCTGCCCTGACTGCCTGTGTCAGTGCCTCCGACCAGTCTGGATGAATGTTTCTTCTTTAATTCCTTGGTTGTTGAACTTCTTATAGTTCGATTTTCTGGCAGTTCTGGTTGTTTTTTGTTTTTAAATTTGTTGTTGTCTTTCTTTTGGTTGTGTGAGGAGGCAAAGTGTATCAACCTACACCTCCATCTTGGTTGGAAGTCAGAATGTTGTATTTATTTACTTTCTTAAAAAGGAAATCCCTAGTGCATATTTGCATTTCTAAAGTGATAATTAAATTATCCTAAGGTAAGTTTCACAAGCTTAATGACATGAGTTCCCAGAATAATGTAACTGGTAAAAATATAACTATGACTGACTTTTTATGCCATATTTTATTTTATAATAATTTTTATTATTTTAACCATCTTAAGCATACAGTGCAATGACATTGAGTATATTCATGTCATTCAATCATTGCCACTGTCCTTTTTTGGAACTTTTTCATCATCCCAAGCAGAAGACCTATACCCTTTAGACAATAACACCTCATTCCCCAGCCCCTATTACACATTTTTTTCTATGATTTTACCTAGTCTAGGGGTCTCATATAAGTGAAATTATACAATATCCATTCTTTGTGTCTATCTTATTTAACTTAGCATAATGTTTTCAAATCTCATTCGCATTGTAGCGCGTGTCAGAATTTCATTTCTCCTTAAGACTGAATAACATTATTCCCCTGACTGTTTTGTGGAAGAGGAAAAAAGTTCTCCTTGGCCCTCTCAGAATCTCTGGCTGGGCCTGAAAATTAAACTAGCAAGTTAGGAGAAAAGCATACAAATTTATTTATATATGTTTTATATGACAGGAGCCTTCCAAAGGAAATAAAAACCCAAAGAAATGGTTAGTGGTTAAACCTAAATGTTTTAATGCTGGGTTTGGTAAAGAGTAAACAGTCATGGAGAGATATGATAGGGGAAAGAGTGTGAGCTAAGTGTAGTCAACTGGGGAAGATTCGACAAGGCATGTTTGCTTGGATTCTTCTCGGGGCCCGTGCTCCTTTGCTCTAGGTATACGGGAGAAGGTCAGAGAGGACATCTATTCTGCCACTTTCCGAAACTCCTTAAGCTTAAAATATTGGGGCAATGTGTCCTAAATCCCATCAGTATAGGCCACATTCAGTTTCTCCATTCTTCTGCTGATGGACACTTGTGTCATTTCCACCTTCGGCTACTACAAATAATGTTGCCGTGAACGTGGGTGTGCCATCCCTGTTTCAGCGTTGGTCTATTTAGAAATGTGCCTCAGTCTCTTTTTCTTATGATAGGAAATACTATTTCCCCTCAGAGTGGCCCAGGATTGGCTTCTTTGCTCTTTTCAAATGAGATGACACTCTAATGGGTGTAAGCTTTATTTGAAGGTCTAGGTTGACTAGTTGGAGCGTTGTGTAAGTCTAAACGCCATCTTAACAGGCCCATTCGCAGCATCTAAAAATGATTAAGCAAATATGAAGAGAGAGCTAATTATCTGCCCCTTAGAAAAGGTCTGAGAGATTGTGAGAGAGGTGTCTCTGTCAGTGTGATGTTTTGCTGATGAACAAAAGATTTCACTGTTTTCCGGGAAGTCTGCCTCCCAGGCCCTGTCAGTCATGAATCTTCCTGGGGCCTGTGCCATTTGAATCATTGTGTCCAGGTTGTGGTGTTCCTGACCGAATGGCCCCGGGGGATGTGCGGTGCAGAGGCTGCTGACATTCCCTGGAGAGCTGCCGTCCCGGTGAAGCTCGGCCGTTGCATTACTAGCCCCCATGTGTGAGCCCGGCAGGTATCAGGTGGAAGGCAGAGGAGTCAGCCGATTCAGGGTTTTTCCCCTCATAATTTCCATGTTTGAAAAACATGAAACTCTATTTCGTTTGTGCTTAGATCTGTATTGGAGCTAATGAATGTGTTTTTGTGGCTTTTGTTTTCCAGTTAGGAAAACATAGTGTTCTGCTCCCAAGGCTGAATGAAGGTGGTGGTCTTTGCTCCATATCATCGAATATTAATACATTAGCAACAATTGAGCCTATAATAAGGAATTGTGACCTTTCAAATTATCTGAACTGTCTCCTGTATGTCACATTTTACCTTTTTAGAGAAGTGCTAATTCACGTTAAGTCCGCCTGAGAGATTTGTTTAATGAGCAGATTAAAGGGATGATTATCCCTCTCCATTTTTTTTTTTAAAGGAAGGGCTTCTTGTGATGCCCCTCTGCTATTTGGCACAGGAACACAGAGGGGTCTTTTAAAAATTACCCCTGCAGGGTCACTGGGACCCAAGCTGTTTGCTTCATTAAACCCTGGTGGCTTCTTTAGAGCCAGCCCCTTCCAAACAGCCCTGACACAATTGTATCTAAATTAGCATCTGACTGACCCCCTTTCTCTCCTTTTTTCAAGCCCCAGCTGACAGGGATTGGCAAAAGATGTTAATTGGTTGGGCCTGGCTCAGAACAATGGACTTGCCAACTTGACAAAAGGACTAATGTTTCTTTCAATATGCACCCAGATTCACATAAGTACCTCTTTTAATTACCAGGAATTATTGTAATGCCTGGTCAAGAGAATAATTGACCCTCAACAGCTAGTGCTTATTCTGTAATAAATAATGGCCCAGGCCTAGTCAGAGTAGCAGGTACCAGGGTGATTTGTGGGGCCAGAAAGAAGTCTTCTCAGCCAGCGTCCTGTGATGTATGGAGGCAGCCCAGTGGGAGTCCAGGAGAGGGGACTAATTTGGGCTTCACTGGGAGGAAATGTGCTGCGAGCCCTTAGAATTTATCCCCAGAGTCATAATGGAATGAGTTAGTAGTTCGAAAGAAGGGAGTTGGCAGCTTGGCAGCATAGGACTCGTGGTCAGCCAGCTCCAGCACAGGTAGAAACGGTCCAGAGCATTTGCTTCTGCACATGAAAATGCACGGTTCATTTCCAGCCTGTACTTCAGTTCCTCCCTTTTCAAAAAGTGACATTCTTATTTCAACTGTTAGGATACAGGAACCCCCAAACCGAATGTCTCCTTACTCTTTATTATCACAAGCCTTAGCTATCTTACAAATAATTTTGTACAGTATTAATGTTCTGGAGAATTTGGTTTTAGAAATTAAAACAGGATGGGATGGGATACACTACATAGTAAATGTCTGCTTTGCAGCTTATGTTCTAATTCTAACCTACGTTAGTATTTTAAACTAGCATTCCTTCTCCCCACTCCCATTGTAGTACAGATGGGGCACTACCCCCAGTTTAGCATTTCACGTGGAGCATTTATTCAGGGATTGTAACAGCCCAGTCTGAGCAGGATGTATTTGTGAGAACTCTGAAACATGGCGTTGGGTAATCACGTGGCCTTTGAAGTCAGACAGAACTGGGTCCCGCTCCCAGTTTAGCCACATTCAACCTGTGTGATTCTAAGCAAGTTACTAAAATGCCTAAGCTCAAGTTTCTACCTCTAAAAAGGGGGTTGGGGATAAAAATGCCTACCTCATAAAGTAAGTACAGAGATAGATGAACCCATCTAGTATTTTATTCAATACAGCACCAGGTAAATAGTACCACTTGCTATGTTATCTGGTATAATTATCGCCCCAAGATTGTGTAGCCAGGAAACGATAGAGATACAATTTACACTGACTACTGTTGGACTCTTTAGGCCTGTGCTTTTCCAGGATGCCTCACTGTCAGTTAGTTCATCCCTACAGGTTAAGAGAAAACATGGATATATTCTAAAATGGTAAAAAATAGAATAATGCTTACTTTCATCTTTTAAAACATCAGATGAGAAAAAATGTCAATTAATATAACTGACGATTCCTAAGTACCATCATATTCTCTTGGTCAAGAAATTATCTTCCTTTTATAAAACTAGTATTTATTTCTTTCTGGCAAGCTTTATTAGAAAAAGAACCTTTAAACAGAATATTGGTTGCTAGTTCTCAAGATAGCGATTTGTCTCCCGCAAAGAAAAGATACAGTTTATAAACAGGCACATGCCAACACCTGAATTTTGTCCAACCTGCGGCCCACAGGCCGCATGTGGCCCAACACAAAATCGTAAATTTACTTAAAACCTTTTTTTTTGCTCATCAGTTTTCATTAGTGTTTGTATATTTAATGTGTAGCCCAAGACAATTCGCCTTCTTCCAGTGTGACCCAGAGACACCAAAAGTTTGGACACACCTGGTGATCATTTAGATTTAAAACATCTCGATCAGGAGTCTGGTCTGTGTTGGTGTGGGTTTTTGATCTGGTGAGTGATTTCAGTTTTAAGATTAAGTTCTCTTAGGTTGTGTGGATAAAATATTTTATAACAAATGACTGGCAACTTCCCCCTGCCATTCCTTGAAGTGACTTGAGTTAGGGAATTCCTGTAGAGTACCAAGTCTTTCTGAGCTTCTCCATGAGAAACCTCGGTTCTGATCATGGAGAGTGGACTCTTCAGTAGGAAACATTCTGGTCAACCACCAAAAGCCAAAGAACTAGTCCAGCTTTACAATGAAGCAGTTCTGAGTCCTTGAGCAGTTTAGTCAATCGCCCCAGGATCTAATCCCTCAACTGTGAAAGGAGGGGACAGAACCAGATGACCTCTTATATCTCCTCAATAAGTTGACATGTAAAATCAACCATCACAACACCGGGGCAAAAGACATTCCAGCCATCACCTCATCTGACATTTGTGCTATGATGTATTCATGGCTATCTTCTGCTTCTTAAAACTCTCTCTGTTGGCATTTAAATTATTTCTGTTGCCTAATTTCCTCCTGTCTCTTTCCATCTCATTTGCTGGCTCTTCTTGTCGTTTCTGGCCATGGAGCGTAGTGTCCCTTAGAGTTCTGTTCAGTCCTTTATGGTCATCTCTGCCTATGGTCATCTCTTCCATTCCCATGCTTCAACTAAATATAAATATTTGTATCGCACATATAATCTCTAGCCCTCCCCTCTTTTATGAGTACCAGCCTGGCATTTCTCAGAACCTACCACATTTTCCAGCTGTGTGATCACGTGGTCACTTAAGAGTCAACATACTTAAGAATAAACTCATTGCCTACAGCCTATGTGCATACGAGCGTCATTATTCACCTCTCTGTCCAAACATGGAACAGGGAATTTGTCTTATATGCTTACCACTCCCAGACCTACATATCCATCTTTTTTCAATCCAACCCTTTTCTTCACCAGTATGTCTTGCAAATCCACCCCTCTCCACATTCTCGACTGCTACCGTGCTAGCTGTGGCTGTCATCACCTTTTGCTTAGCTGTGGCAGTTACTCTGTATGATCCCCATGTCATAACCTCCTTCACTCCACACATCACCCTATAATGCAACCCTTTTACTGCTTAGAAACTTGGTCAGGGTTAAAACTGCCTAAAGAGAAAATCCCAAACTCCTTGGAAGGGCTTCCAAGAGCCCCACAATAGATCCTTTCTCCATCCCCTAACCATCCCTCTCTCTCTGCTGCCTGTGCTGGAGACGTGCTGCACATTTCCAACCTTCTGGTTATGCTGCCCTCCCTGTGGAAGGTCCTTCTTCCTCTTCCCTCAACTGTTAAGATTTGACTCACCTTTCAAAGAACCAAACCCTCATCATTCGTCAAAGTGTCACCATAATGAGTGCCACTACCTGTGTGGAATCATCTCCGGACTTCCTAGCAAAATTAATCTTTCTCCCTGTGCCCACCCATAACTCTTAAGTGTTCTTGTTCAAACTGCTAGAAGAACAGCCATTAAGCTATATTATCATTAAAGCGTTGTATATTCGTTAGGCTCTAACCAGGAATACACTTAAATTCAAAGAACTGGTTGCAGAGGTAACATAGGGCTGATAGAAAACCCAGAGGTGAGCTGCAACAGAAAACTCCCACGCCCGAGGCCAGAAGGCCAAAGGGCAGGGGCTGTTGTAGCCGAGCGGAGTGGCTGGGCCACTCCGCAGAGCAGGGACCCTGGCGGGGCTGCCCAGCAGGAGCAGGAGCCCTGAAAACATGGCCACTTCTGGAGACCTCCAGGCAAAGGGGACAACTCCTGGCACCAACCTTCTTCCTACCCTCTAACCTCTAGCCAGAACCTCCCACCGGCAGAACCCAGTTGGAACTCCCAGAGCGTGCTGCCTGCAGGGGCCGCGTCCTGTGACACAGAACAGAGCAGGGGCTGCAGAAGGAGTCTGGGTGTGGAAGAGACCAAGCACAGGCACATGTCATATCTGCCACCCTGATATGTATCAAGCTGCCTAAAAACAGGGACTTCATCTCACTTGCTTTTGTGACTACAGTGCCTAGCACCAAGAAAAATTTAACAAATATTTCGTGAATTGAAATGAACTCAGAAGTTTCCTCCCAAGTCTAAAATTATGCTTTCCCTACCAGTGCATTCCCTCCATTTATCATCATGTTAAAACAAAAACATAAAACATTTCCATGAAATTTTTCTTTATAAAATCATAGATTTTGGGTAATTATTTACTTAAACCCATGCTTTAGGTTCAATCTCGACCCTATTCCTTTATTAACATTTAGCCACTGCTATTTATCAGCTCTGGGTTGGTTCTGAAAACATGCTCCACCAACTGTGAGTCAGATTAAAATACAGGAAGGGAAATGGAGATGTTGATTTAATAAATGCTAACAATGTGAGAGAAAAAGAAAAAAATGATGTTGTGGGCAATTTTCACATAACTCATCCTGAATATGCCTTTGAACAGGCTCCTTTCTGGTCTGTGGCCGGGCTCCCCTGGGCCACGTGGAGCAGACCTTCAGGAGTGTGGCAGGCTGGCCATGGGCAGAGCGCCGCCATCTGAGCCAGAAGGCTGGGTACCAGCCCCTGCCTGCCTTTTCCAGTTATCTCACTTTCCCCCATAGAACACATTCGAAGGAAGAAAGACGGGCTGTCACTGCAGCAGCACCCATGGCCCTGGCTTTCGGCCGCGTGTGTTTTCAGAGATCAAGCTCGTGCGTATGAATCAACTTGCAGGCTTACTTTCTGAGGTTGCCCGGCCACTGCAAAGGCCTATAGATTGGATCGGTCAGATACGGGGTTGCAACTTAAAACGTGCCACACAATCTAACGTTTGAAGCATGTGGCTGACCGAAGTTGGAGGAAATCTTAGAGAACTTCCCAAGTTCTTTGTTTTCTTGTGAGGAAATTGAAGCCTGATAAAGGTGACAGCATTGCTCAGTGCCTTGATGGCAACACAGCTAGAACCCAGTTCAGGTCATTGCGAATCCATAGCTGTTTTTATTGTGCTGCACAAGTTTCAGAAGTTGTTTAAACCTTAACTTTGAACAGCATTTCGTGGTGTTGTCAATGTCCCTATTGGTAAATTGATTTGCTTTTCCTCTATGTGTGTCTCCTTACTTCTAATTCATCTGCGTTCATTTTTTTCTATATACCTCTTTTACTAATTTATTTTAGGTTTGGACTCAGAAATCATCTATCGAGCCCTTGCTGGGTCCCAGACAATGTCCCATGTCCCTGTTTCCTGTTTTTGTGGCACCTTTTTCTTTTTCCCATCAGTCAAATTGCTCTTACTCCTAAGTCCTCAAATACCACACTTGTTCTGACTCCTTAGTGCATAAAGAGATTATACTCATGTCGAAAATATTGAATCTGGCTACCCATGCCTGGTAGCAGCCTCCACATGTAGACCAAATTTCAGTGTCTTTGAGATCATCATCCATTTTAGCCCCTGGCCAGAGCAGCTGCCTCCTCTCTTCCAGACATCAGTATGGATGCAGTTCATCAAAGTTGACCCCAAATGTTAAGCATAATGATTTCCTGTTTTCATTTTCTTCCTTCCCTTGTCTTTCCTTCCTTTCCCTTCCTTTTCCGCCATTTAAGGACTTTCTAAATCTGCAGGTTCAATTAATAGGTGTCTAATTCAAGCCAAATACTATACTAGTTGTTTTACATCGATATCTATGTAAAACAGTTGTTTATTTCCACATTGATATTTATATATACTTCCACAGTAACCCTGAAGTTCTGATTTTATTGTCTGCACTTTTTGAACAAACTGAGAAATGGAGAGAGACTAAGTAATTTACCTATGGTCGCAGAGCTAGTAAGATGCAAAGATGGGATTCAAACCCAGGTCTGATTTCAGACCTGCTCACTCTACAAAGTTACAATACTTGTAATCCACTGGTGACTATCCGAATTGCAATTCATATAAATAACTAATTTCAGGAATAATCACCAATTAATGTTGACATAAATAACTTACTAGAAAACTCTGTCTTGGCGAACTTTAAAAATAGCATTGCCTTTCACTGTGCTAATAAATATTTAAGAAAGTCATGCCTTTTTTTTTCCTTCCAGTAAGGATAAAAATAAGTTCTTCATAAAAGGATGTATCCCCTTAAAATGTTAGTTGACATATCATAGCAATGGACTGTAGTAGAATAAGATACCTTATTTAATCCTAAAATTTTTTAAATATCAGAGAATACATTTTTCTTCCTTGAATATTAAATGCCTCCAAAATTGTTGGCCATGAAAAAAGAAGATGAGAAAAAATAAGAGAAGGCGGATGTTTAAAGAGAATAATTATCTGTAGAGGGACATATGTTTTTAGATTCAGTGAATTCATCTTTATGAAGGGGAAATCCTGGCCAAACCACATAAATGGGCTTGAACGGACTGCCAGATAAGGAGCATCGTAGAAATGAAAGGGCACTGGTGCAGCCTGAAGGATTGGCTTCCCCAAGAATTCCGATAAAAATAAAATACTTCAAGATGCTAGAGGTACATGAGACATAGCATAGATAGGAGATTTTCTTGGGGAGAACATCAGTTACTAAAATAGGAGGGAAGGAAACTCGTAATGGGAAGTGGGGAAGCCAAAGTGTTACACTGCATTTGTGGATTCGACTGTGTTTGCTTCCAGCTCTGTGATATTCCTATTACAAGGCTACTTTTTGCTGGTGACTACGTTGTGGCACAAGGAGCCAGACTCCTGGTTGAAAACAAGAAAAAGACCCATGTGGTGTGGAGCGTTCAACCGTGTGAAAACCGTGTCTGTGCCTGTGGCACCAAAGGGCGACATGTGAAACAGAAGGGAATGAGAAGGAGCTTATATGATAAAATATTACGATGGCTTATTTTAAGGGAGGTTTGCTCTGATTTGTGAAAGTTTTAGTCCCCCTAAAATCAATGCATCAGCACACAGAGGATTCGGAAGCAGCGAAACCCAGAGTACCATGACTTCTGCCATCACAATCGGCACTTGTTCCCCATCCATCCCAGCAGCCTGTCTCTGGAAGTTTTATTTTATTTTGGATCCCGCTTGTAACACAATGTTAGGGGATTACAGTATTTGCTACTGGGATTATTTTAAATTAACTTCCCATGCATTCTTTGCAAAAGATTTATGAAAGAAAGCAATTGCTACCGGGCGTTTGGTGCTGAAATGGAGGTTAAGCAGCAGGAAAAGGGTTTACAATACTATTCCTCTTAGGCAGGGGTATTAACACCCTGTGATTTCTAAAAGTCGTCACAAGCACCTGTGTTGCTTGAGACCTTATACAGGTAGATAATGAATTGGAGGACAGAGCTAGCAGAGATCACAGGTAATGGATTTGCTTTTTCACCCCGAACTACGTGCTGCCTGGGAAGGAAATGAAATTCACATTTAAAGGAATGTGTGTTTCCAGAGATGAAGCTATGCACGTTTTAATCTATTATCTTCCAAATTTATATATCCATTGTTCTTTGAACTGGAAATATTCAGGTGAGCTCATAGTGAAGACTTAGATGTAGGAGGAAAAAACACACATGTTCATCTGGGGGGAAAAACACAAAAAAAGGCCTCCTCATTAGGGCAAATGACTCATCCTTCTCTGTTCTTTGATTCTTTGCATTTTATCTGTGAGCTAAGGGGTTCAGGGAACAGCTTGTGAATACTTCTCAAGAGTAGACTGAGATTGGCTTCCTGTACCCCCAGGAAGTCTGCTGCTTAGCCTGCTGTTAGGATACTAGAAATAGCTCAAGGGCGCAGAGCTTCGGCCATAATCACAGTGGAGCCCTAGAATGTCCCTCGGCAAACATCTATTGTGTACCTGCTGTTTGCACGGCTCTGTGCTGTGGGCTGATCGTTCATACTTCTGGTTCATTGACTGGGGCTACTTCTTAAATATACAATTTTGGGGGTTATTATTGTAACTATTATCTTGATTACAAGATAATATTTTCACTGTATTTTGAATTTTAGTTTTGAAATTTTTTTTCATATATATATATATATATATATATATATGACGTAGCTATTACATATTACAAAAATTACACTAAAGTCATCAACCAGGGATAACAACTTCTAACATTTAGAATTGGTTTGATTTTAGGGTTGGTATGATTCTTAGCTCAGTGTACCATCATCTTCTTAACTGTGTTTAGATCACTATACCCACAAGATTTTTGAGGTATTTGGATTTGGATTTTGTTTTTAGTATGTAAAATCATTTAATGTATTTGTGTGTTGAGGAGAAGGGTCCAGTAGAGAGGGTGCACTGTCTAAGCTCTCAGTTTGTAGGAAGTGCGGCGAGGTGTGTGTGGGTGAGGGTGTGGAGGGAAGCCCTCTGGACTCTCTACCAACCCCCACCCCAGCTTCAGTCCTAAGAGACTATAGAGTCGCTCTTAAAAGGGAAGTTCACTGTTACTAAACCCACTTTCTCACTTAACAATTCAGCTCTTAACCTGTCAGAGCCGACTGCTGCCCTCATCCTTCCTCTGAAACTAGTCTCACCGGAGTCTGCGACCAGCTCTTAACTCCAATTCCAAAGAATATTTTCTGTCTCTTTCTTACAGACCTTTCTGTAGGTGTTTTTTTTGGCGGTTGGTGGGAGGGCTGTTATTGTTTGTTTGTTTTTAAACCCACCCCTTCCCTTCCTCCAGCCCTCTTCCCCTGGGACCCTTGCTGAACTCCGAGCAGTCCTCTCCATCTAGGCTCTTTTCCCTCCTCCGTAGCATCCATGCTGACGCTCGCCAAGGCTCTGTCCTTAGCTCTCATCTACTCTCCCAGCTTCCACGACTACCTTTGTGTTTATGACTTCCAAATCTAAATGCCTGAAAGGTTGGATCCCTCATGTAAATGCTAGACTTTCCAACTTGGATCTCTCTCTCTCTCTCTCTCTCTCACACACACACACACACACACACACACCCCAAGTGCAGCATGTGTAAGAGATGCAACCCTGCTCCCCCTAACCTATCTGTGTTTCTCTGAAAATGACAAGTGGCTCCACCATCTACCAGCTCACCTGTCTGATCAGTCACCGAGCCCAGTAATTCTACCTCAGAAATTTTCCAAGTCTCCCAGGCTTCTACCCCAAAATGGCCTCATTAAGAGCACACTATTTCTGGCCAATGTGGCCACAGAAGCCCCTATCCTGCAGCGTTGCAGTTTGTCCCAGTGCTCTTGAGCTCCCATGCCCTTTTCCCACCTTTAACAGACTCCTTTTCCTGAATATTTCCAACACTTTCTTATTTTGCTTTCACTTATTCGTGCGCTGACAAAAACTGAGGATCCAGAGGGCAGAAAGTCTGTCTTCCTTCCTTGAGCTCAAGAAGCAAGACTTCTCTTTCTTTCCCACTCCCACATGCAGTGTAAGAGCAATGACTGTCCAACACCATCTGACAAAATCAACAACAAGGCTAAAGACTTTGCCTACCATGGAATAAACTTAAGTGAGTATCAAGGAGGAGTAATTGTTGAATCTTTTTCCCTTTTAAAATAGATCGAAAAATTATCAGATATTAGAAAAGCTGGACTGAAAGTAAAGTCATGTTTTTGTGTCCATGTTTAATCTACTTACCTATAAAATCTAGTGCTGGCATGAAAGACTGAACCCTAAAAGCAAAAATACGCTATCTTGATTGATTATATGACATTTTGTAGACTAGTGCAATATTTATAGTTAGAAGCATAGTTCTTGGTGTTTATTTGATCAAATGTGCATAAATGTGAAAAGTATATTGAAATATAGTTCTAAACTAGAAATAAGTTAAATAATTTATTACAGTAGTATTTTTCTTCTACGGTTTATTCCTTAGACTTTTGAAATGGAAAACCAGTGGATACCCTTGTTTTGTGAATTTTGAAGAATCAGAATTAACTGCATTTAATTGTGGAGGGTAAGAATTAGCTTCAGTTTTAGGAAAGAACAAAAAAAAATCCTGGCATGGTGATTGCCTATACCATTAACAGAAACAAGGAGGTGGAACTCTCCCACCTGCTCAGTAAGAGTTCTTCGACTCTAAAACTCTATGTGTGGATCCATCATCCTAATCAATAACACGCAGTTTAAAAAAATCTCTGGTCAGTTCGTTATGCTTATTAAGAGATTTTATTCCAAACATGCATAATTTTATTCTAGCATTCGGCATTTGGATATCTGAGTGATCCTGAGCAGGGCCCCATGGGAATCTGTAGGAGTTTAGAATGAAAGTATGACTCTACAAGAACGAGTATGATTAGCCTTATTATTTGCAACACTGTTTTAGGTATTAACAGCGGCTGGCTGGCGACAGGATGATGAGCTCTTTAGATCCTGAAGCTTCAGTGAACCACACTGAAGGAAACAAGTTGACAACTATCACATTGTAGAACTGCAACTGTTCCCAAAGATGACAGAAAGGAACATGTGTTTCCAGTCAGTGGGCAGGGCGGTGGGTTTCCTGTAGGCAGTTGCTTGCTTCTTCCATGGAAGGCCACCAAGTGCTCAGAGGTTATAAATAAGCAATTATTGGAGCCCCTTCAGAGAGCATTAAGCAGAAGGGTTAGCTACTCCTTGCAGTCTTTTTTTGGCTTGCTATTAGAATTAGTATGGCACATCCAGTATGCCCGCCTGTGTCCAAATATCCTGCACAGGGGTGTGGTTTCCCAAAAAAGTTTGGGCTGCTACACACATTTGTTGCTCATCTGTTCACATCTCAGGCAACTGCCAGCCAGCCGCACTTTCGGGCTGCAACATGCACTAGTTTTAATCCTTGTAGCCTCATTCCCACAATCATACCCAGAGCCTCTCCTGTGAGAAAGCCCAGGGAACGCCTTCTTTTATGGGGACCCAGTCTTAGATGCTGCGCCGTGCTGGTCCAGGTCTGACGTGGAATCTCTCCTTTTTATTGTCGACTTCAAGGGGAAAGGACAGGTGGGGTTAAGCAGATCCAGACTTGGCTACCCTGTTTACTTTAGAAAGCAAAAGAACGACCTAAAACCACATGTCTCAGTAGGAACACAGAGTGAAAAACAGTGCCCCTCCTCACATCAGAAAAGGTCCACAATTATCCTATTGGGCTGAATAATGCAGTAAAGTTTTCCCATAACCATATCCACCAGCACAGCCCTGCCAAGAGCAGCAGTGTACTTGCCAGTTCACGAAGTCTTCTAAAATAGTATTTTATGAAAGTCTTTTATTTCACTTTCAGTGAACATTTATTGTTCGCCTGTTCCAGGCCAGCGCTCCCCAAGGCACTGCGACGGTTAGTCGGCCATAGTCTGCAGCCCCCAAGGATGGCTAAGCCTTATAGAGCTCGGAGTGCACATGAGCGGACCCTTTTTCTGCCTTCACTATTATCTTTTCCAAGATAAGAAAAATGACTCTCTTAATATTGGTGTCCACCCAGATAACTTTATTTTAGAAAGATTACCGAGACCGAAATTGCAAAGATGAAGTCCAGATTCCATCCTACTATCTGCTTACATTGTAGCCTTGGGATAACTCAGCCTCTAGCCTTCATTTTTACTCTGTACATTGGGATGAGATTAAGTCCCCTTGTACCTACAAATTATCAAAATAATGGACAGTGGTGGTCCCGTGCAGTATTCTCATGAGTGAGGCTGTCCACATGCAGGGCGGGAGTGTTTCAGGATGACTCTGATCTTCCCCTTTCTGTAGACAGAAGTTTCAACAATTTAAGTCCTTTCTGGCTCTATTTTTCTAAGACTATCATCTAGATAGGTTTATGTAATTCCAGCATTTTCTGGGAACTTGTTCTCTGGCTGCACAAGGCATTACAGAAAATGATAGCATAGTTACATGTCTGGTTTTTTACTTGATGGATTTATATCATTATCAAAGGGTAACTCTTTTCCAAATAGCTTACATGGGCAGGGGGGAAAATACTAGCCAGTAAGCTGCCCTTCCACGTAATTTCCCTTGTCTTTGCAAGAGTTAGATGGGTTGATAATGTCCCATGGTGGATATCCCGTAAAACAACTCTTGCTCCTTCTCAGTTATGTCCTGTGCCTCCACGCTCAGAATAGTGGAAGGCTTGGGAGGAGCCGCTGAACAATGAAGAGGAGGCCACGTATTCATCTGTGTTCATCTCCTAGGACTGCTCTAAGAAAGTGTCACGCAGTGGGGGGTCTAAACAACAGAAATTATTATCTCACGGATGTGGCGGCTCCAAGTCCAAGATCAAGGTGTTTGCAGGGTTGGTTCCTTCTGAGGGCAGTGAGGGAGAATCTGTTGCCTGCCTCTCTCCTAGCTCCCAGGGGTTTGCTGGTAACTCTGAGTGTTCCTTGGCTCATAGAAGCATCACCCCAATCTCCGTCTTCATGTTCACGAGATGTTCTCCCTGTCGGTGTGCCTGCATACAAATTTCCCCCCTTTTGAGGTCACCAGTCATATTGGATTAAGATCTTATCCTAATTACCTCACCTTAACTAATTACATCTGCAATGATCCTATTTCCAAACAAGGTCACATTCTGAGGGTGTTAGGGCTTCAACATAAAAATTTGGAAGGGACACAATGTAACCCATAACAATATCTCAAGTTGAATTTTCATTGAGGTGTTTTTGTTTCCTATAATTCTCACTGAGAACTAACTCGATAAAAGACTGGATTGTGCTCCCCCCACCCCACCCGGCCCCCACCCACCCCCCGTGCCACCAAACGATGCAGTACTTCTATTTCACAGAAAAGTCATTTCTCAACTAGGTTTGGGGAATCACAAGGAATTTCAAATGCTTGCTCTTTTTACTGAATTCAAGTAAAATAATTTAGTGGGTTTCCTTTCTGTCAGGCATTGAACTAGGTACCGAGAATGTAAAAGTATGATGCTTGGTCATTGCCCTTGAAGATATAGTGGGAGGAAGTGAATATACAGTAAAATATATTTTACATAATGAATGAAGTTATGTACATGGAACAAATATCTCAAATTATTGTACCAAAGAGAGTGGTCAACTTTGGGGTAGACTCAGGGAAGCTGTGGAGAATTTTTAAGGATAACATGGACTCCTATCAGCAAGGTCCTAGAGGGTAATAGAGATTTTTCCAAGGGTTTAAGGGTCAGAACAGCGTTTCAGTAGGAAGGGACATGTTCCAGGACCAGAGACGGGAGGCAAGGCAGAGGAGGCGTGGCTCTTGGCAAGGAACGAGAGGCAGAAGAGAAAGAAGTGGGATCGAGTGTGCAGGGAAAACAGGTCACTTTGGATAAGTGAGAGATACCGTGTCATCTAAGGTTAAAACGAAAATAATTAATATTGTAGGTACATGTATAAGTATTAAAAAAAGTGGTTGAGGGTTGAAGATTTCAGGCTGAAGTTCTCAGTTGTTATAGGAAATTTCCATGGTTAACTCAGTCTTTCTTAAATGTAAATCTGTGTATCATTGGGCTGCTTAAAACCCTCTAATAGCTTCAACTTGACGTTTTGATATAGTCAAGGATTCTTAACAAGGTTTAAAGACCCTCCACACTCTAACTCCTCCTTGTGTCAGCTCTCCCTTGTTCTCTCAGCTCTGCCATATTAGTTCCTAGAATATTCCAGGCTCTTTCCAGCGTCCAGAGCACTGTCCAGGCCTGGAACAGGGTCTTCCATTTCTTCCAGCCTCGTGCCTCCTCCCCATCACCTGATCAAGCTTCTGGTGAGAAGTGGCTTATTCAAAAGGATCTTTCTTGGCTGCTTCCCATTCCTGACCCCAGCTGCCATCAACACCCTAAGCACCCTGTTGTCCACCTTGTCACTCTCATGGCACTTATCATTCACTTCGTATTTTTTTTTCCCAATGGACAGGAGGCTCTACAGGGTATGAACTGTGTCTCCCATATAGTCCACTGTATCTCCAGTATGTAACACTGTCTGGCAAAGAGTAGGTGTTTAGTGGTTGTTTTGCTAAATGAATGATTGAGAATCACATCACTGATGGATTATGTCTCAAAAAAGAAGCTTAAAGTCTGAAAATAAAAAGAAATTACTACCAATCACAAGAAAGTTAAATTTTAAGTCATTGCAGAGCTAATATAGTTTATATTGTCAGAAATGTCTGAAAGAAGGAACTAACGAACTGAAGAAAGACTTGGTAGTACTTTACCTGGATGCAGAAATCCTTGGAGGGCCACAGACAATGCACCGTCCCTAGATCCCCCTGGACCTCCCTCTCCTTCCCGCTCTGCTCGTTGCTTAGATTATGTTTCCTTTTCCTCCTGCCCACTTTCCATTCTTTCACCTTCTTCCCTTTTCAGTATCTCACATACTCAATTTGTTCTAGTCCAAATGCGTAAATACCAGCTCAATAGCGTTCTCCCCAGCTCCACTGCATGGCTGGTCTTGGGGCTCAGGAACCCACTGTCATCCCATTTATGCCTCCTATACTACCCAATGCACTGAGAAAAAGCAGTTAATAAAGAGGTTAAGGTTCTGTATTTCATCACCTCTACTGAACAAAATTTAATGGCTGCTTCATTTCAGAAGTGAGTTCAGTGTTTGGTTTTTCTCTTAAAAAATAAATCAGGTTTGATTTTTGCGGGCGACCCTAAGTCATCATCAATCCTAAAATGGGCCAATAGCTGCCAACGGCAGCGTCCTGAACTTTTTTGTCCTAATGTCAGTTAGTGTATCTCCAACTGCGCAGCTGCTGCTGGGTCCACAGAGGAGGAAAAGGAATCGTAGGACGCGTGCTGTCGTGGATGACTCCGTCGTGACAGGTGTGTCTTGGCACTGGAAGGTTTAAACAGTCTGAATATGCATAAGGTCTTATCTAAGCCACTCACTGGTTATTAGTTGTTAATATGAAGTTAAAGATACGTAAATCCTCAGAAGTTCATAGGATATCCAGGCTGAACAAATCTGAACCTTTAAAAAAGGAGTGGCACGTTGAATTTTCTGTAGATGTCTGCTCATTATTCTCTGTGGTCCACTCATCTAACAATGCTTTCTTTCTCGTCCCGCCTTCCAACATAGTGTATGGAAAAGCCCAGATGAAGTGGTGATCACTTCATCTCCAAAACTACATTTGATCTAGTTTTATGTTTATACCATTTATCTTCTTTTGCTTCAAACACTTTGCGTTGACGAAGACTGCTTTGAAAGCAGAACACCCACATTTGGTGTCAGTGCATTCATTTTTCTTATGTTTTGGCTTCAATTATGGTGCTTTTAATATTCATGAAGTATGAAAAAATAAACATCCTACACTATTTCCTCTCAATGGAAATGTTATGGTTTCAGACCCCAGAGAAAACAATTGGTAAGTTCTACAAGCTCACATTTTCTCCCTGTCAGATGGAAAATAGCTCCATCTTGGCAGAAGGAACAACCTCTGTGACACCTCTGGGTTTCCCAGAGCAGATGGCTGGGGGCCTGTTTTAAGGAAGAGGCAAAAAGTCAGCAGACACGCATATTTAAAGACTCCCTTTGGAATGATTGATACCAGCATCCTTTCAGTGGATTCAGAATTATATCATTCCTGTCACTGAAGGAGGTAGAAGAATTACTTATTCAGTTTACTGTGTTCAAATGGAAGTTGTTGACAATATTTCTCAGTCCTCTCTGCTTATTTTACACGAAGCCTTTATTGGTAGTTACCTCTCTAAAATTAGCTCAGTGTAACATAGAGCAAGAACTTTCCACAAATTTGAAAGCCAACCTTTTAAGAAAAATACAATGATTATTCTAAGTAATTAAAGGGGAACTGACAATCAAAAGTGGTGTTTCAATAATAGGACATTGTTCCAGGTTTCATGAGCTAGAGTCAATTCCTGTGGATTACTCGTTTTCTTGGCTCTACATGTTGCCACAGGTGACGTTCCCAAATTCACTAATTCTCTCCTGACTGTAGCCTCCCTCCCTCCCTCCCTCTCACCCTCCCCCACTCATGTTATCAGAGGATTGTCCCATGTCCTACACTGATGTTCGAGCTGTCTCACACACCTTTTGCTTCATGTTTCTCTTTCTCAAAACTCCACGTGTCATCTACGGTCTCTTTCTCAGGAACTGTGTCGTTTCCCCGTGTGCTTAATGCTAACTATCTCTTCCCTAGATGGCACTCGGCATCTCTATGGCTGACTCAAATACCACTCACAACCTCTTTCATTCCTACAGCTTCCCATTAAGGATGCTGAAAATAAAAATATCTGGGCCCCCACCCTCGCAGCACTAGGGGAAGTTGGCTGGGGGCTTGCAGCACAAGGGTGGAGCTGGTGGGGCCGCCTTCTCTCCCTTCCTTGAAGGCAAATATCATGCCGATTGCTGTGGGAACTACGAGGCCACAAGCAGAGGAAAGAAAGCCAATACTGGGGTGGTGCTGTTGCGGGACCATAAAAGCAGGGAACTTGATAGCGCTGAGCAGCGAATACTGGCTTCCAGAAATATTTTGGGAGAAAATTCAGACACTGTTTGTTAGTTGAATTTTTAGTTACACACAAACAACCTAACTGATTCACCCTCTCCCCAAAGCAAAGCAAATATAAAAACCCTTGCCTAATCCTGAGACTCGTACATTTTTAACGTCTATCCTCACTGCCTTTTTCCCTAACACAAGCACCAAACCCCTCGGCGCCACCACGCCACCCCCCCGCCCCCGCCCCGCGCCACACCTTCCTTGTCCTTGCTTCCCTGCCCTGAAATTCCTCTGAGCTTGGTTTCATTGTCAAGCTTGTGGAAAGAGGATCCCTCCCTCGCTCTCCTCCCCTCACATCCTCTGTTCCTCCCGCACTGACTCCCTTACCACTTAACTTTTCTCCCTCAGGTGATAAGTGTCCTTCTGGTCTCTGGAACCTGTGGGTCTTCATCTTTCTCTTCCTCAGCCTCTGCAGTGTTCAATGTTATCTTCACCCACCACATGGAAGTTCTCTTGTGCTCCTGGTTCTCCCTCGACCCTCTAGTCTTACTGTTTCTGTTCATTCTTTGTCCCCTAAAATGTAAGATTTCCTCAAGTTTCTGTCACATCTTCTCTCTCTACTTTCTCCCTTAGTAGATGCTAATCTCATCTACTCTATACCCAACTTCAAATATTCCTTCTATGTGAATAATTCCCAAACTTCTTCCACTTTGGCCCAATCTTGAAACTAGTCTTTGTTTCCAGCTGCAGTTTGTAGAGCTTCACTTCAAGCCACCCTGGGCTCTTCCTCACCCTTTTCTCTGAAACTCAAATGTCAAGCATCAAATCTTACCAATTTTCTCTCAGCAAAATGTTTTCACACCTTTAATGTAATTTCTATTTCCTGCGTTTTCCCTTAGGTGTAGGAATATCCTAATCAGTTTTTCTGTTTCAATCTATCCGAGTAGCGACCACCACTCTGGCGCCTCCCTCTCTCTAACCCCTACACCCAATTCATCGCTAAGTCCCATTCATTATTCCTCCAAAATGTCTTCCCGGTCTGTCCACTCACTCACCCTCTTCTCCACGCCAGTCAGGCAGCACAAGCCTCTGCCATCATTGCTATCCCTAACCCGACTCTCTGCTCCTAATCCTGTTCCTCTCTCTTTTATTTTCGGCACTGCCTCTGGAATGCTCTTTTAGCAATGTAAATCAGATTATGCCCCTCTCTCTTTCAAACTTTTTCATGATTTAGAATTTTATTGAGAACCAAAATCCTTTACATGGCAAATGAGGCCCAGGCCATCTGTCCGGTCAGCTTCATCACAATGCTCTGTCTAGCCATTTGCTCATCTTTTAGTTCTTCACATTTGCTTAGGTCTTTCCCACCCCAGGGCCTTTGCATGTGCTGTTTTCCTATGTGCAGGACTCTATACCCATTGCCCCACTCTCTTGCTAATTTCTACCCCTTCTTTTGGGTTCAGCACAAAGGATACTTCTTAAGAGAAGCCTTAGACCCCCTCATTATTCACTGTAATGGCATCAGGACATTTTCCTTCATTGCCTTGGATGACAAGAATGTGTCATCCACTATGTTTGTTGTTTGTTTAATGTTCCACCTGCACCCCCAGTCCCTAGAATGTAAGCACCTTGAGATGAGGCACATTAGCTCTTCGCATGCCCAGCAACTAGCTTGGTGTCTTACACATAACGTGGGCTCAAAAGTACTTTTCATGGGAATAACAAATGGAGGCTCAGTACTGTCTCACTGCCCGTCAAATAGAATCTCAGCTCCTCGGCCTCCTGTTCAAGGGTCTCTGTGGTCTGACCTCAGCCAACCTGTCCTGCTTCTTTCCTCCCAACTCCCGTACGTGTGCTGTGTGATGGAGCAAATGGAACTCTTCTTTGCCACCTGCATACCTTTGTTGCTGCTGAACCTCTGTGGGGAGTTTCCTCCCATTTGTATTTTTTATATTGAAACCCTCCCCGTTCTTTACAAACCCAGTTCATGTCACTTGATGGTGGGTTTTGCATTTGTCCCTAACCAGAGGTCATTTCTGCCTCCCCTGCTCTCCCATGGTACCCTGCTATGTCTTCACTTTGGCTCCCATCCTATGTTACACAGAAATTGTGTGTGCTCTTCCTCTCGCGAATGTGAACATAGATGCTGGAGAAGCGGGGGGCTGAGGCATCTGGCACTCGCAGATCACTGAGGCGGGGTGAAAGCTGACAATCTGGACCACCCGAACCCAGCGGAGGTCATTTTGGTGGAAGAATCCTGAAGTTCTCAGCCAACCCCAGAGGAGAAGCTGCTTGACGAGAAACACCAAGCAGCATCCAAGAAAGAGTATAGCCAGAGTTTAGGGTTTTTAAAATGAAGCTCCCTAACAGGTGCCAGCAGGACACGACTTCCTTCCCCTAAAGTGAAAAAGAGGCAGCAGCAACATGTCCTGGCACAGCTGGCCGAGGGGACGCTGTGCCGAAGACAGTCTCAATCTGGGAGAGGAGCTAAAAGGGAAAACAGGGCGCGGTGTGGCCATTGGTTAAGGGCGGCTCCCCCAGTCTCTTGGGATTGGTCAAAGAAGAAACACCAGTCTGCCTGGGGATTCCCTGGTGCCTGTTTAGTGGCAACTTCCCACAAGAAAGAAACCTTTTCATCACTAAGTAATCACTGCCCCCTCCCCGCAAAGGAAAATAAACAGAAAATTCTCCCTTTGGGTTGACTGAGCATCAACAGTAGTTGCTTGAGCAGAGATCAAACCTGAGGACTTGCACCTTGTGGTCATGGGCATCAAAGGCCGCAGGTTTCCTTTCCGCCTAATTTCAATACGCTGCAAGCCTTGGGAGGCTTAATTAAAACTGCCGGGGAGCCAAAGCAAGCATTTAAAGGAACTGTTTTGATGCTTCAAAAACCCAAGCAAACAGAATCTGGATTATTCAATTAGGTATGCTTATGGGGTTTGTCCTGGGTGTTTTGACTGCTCAAAGCCTGCTGGTGAAGTCAGTCATGGGGTTTAGACCTGAAAGGAGCCATATTGCACTTTTCATCTTCTTATCGAGGCTTCCTGTTACCAGCACATTATTGTGAGCTATGCGTGAGCGTCTACTCTGACTTCTGTTTACTCAACTTCTCCGTCCACTGACGCAGGATTACATGGCAGGGCCAGCCCAATTTTTCTGCCTGGTTCTTGGACTCCTTTCCACTTTGCAAGGACGTTCTTTGCTTCATGAAGACACAGCATTGCCTGACAGGCAGGATAGCACGGTGGTTCGGAGCACAGGATCTCCCACTTCTTGTGTGTTCGGCCTTAGACGAGTCACCAAATCTCTTTATGCCTTGTTATGTCATATGCAAGATGGAGATTAGGGTAGTGGAAATTGCTAACATCATAACCTTTACTGTGTTAATTCAATAGAAGAATTTGTGTTCAAGTGCTTAGCACAAGGTCTGGCTCAGGAGGAGTATGCAGTGAATGGTGATAATTATCACCGTTATCCCAGGACATTGGTAGATACATCCCTGTTAGCTGCAGCCAGCGGATCAGGGAAAACTAGACGGGTTGTGCGCCCAGACTAAGGAGGCCTTGAAGGTCACATGGGAGACTCCGCACAGACAGCTGAGGTCAGTGGAGTATCTGTCCACGTGACCAGATTTTCTCAGCATGCATTTTAAATGGCAATGACTATTGCAGTAAGTTCAGCTGCAGCGAGCTTGTCATTACGTCATGGGACTCTCTTGATGAAGAGAGCATTCAGAGTCGGGGTTGCAGTCACGCAATACCTAAAGGCAAGTAGCCGTATCTCCCATGGCCGAGGCCGTCCAAAGTGATTGGGAGCACACTGCAGGCCTGTTCTAGACTGCGTACTTCTAGCCAGTCAGCTCAAAATGAACCTGTGTGCTGAGGGCCTAACCGAATAGCAAGCTGCTGGAAAGCCACCCCTGGGAAAAGGTGTTCCTGATGCCGACTGCAGAGTCCGGACAAAAACCCTGTTTCAGTTGCTAAAGATTTACAGACGGGCGTTACCTGGATGCTACTCATGTGCTGGGCCTTAACTTCCTTTCCAGATGTTTATATCTCAACAAAGTAGGCACAATGGAATTTATAGTAGATATGGATAGCCTGTGTAGAAAGTAGTTTCCCTTTCATTGCCTCTAGGGAATCTATTAATTAAGTGGCTGCCTGTGACATACCAGCTGCTGCGGATACAGGGGTGTGGAGAGCACATCCAGACCATTAGGAGGCTTTCAGGCCAATAAAGATGAGTAAACAGGTAAGTGTAACATTGACCCGTAATGCAAACCCACAGGCACAGTGGAAAGAGCATGCAATCTAGACTCCGTGGGCCTAGCTCAGATGGCAGTTCTTATCTCTGGCCAATGGTGTGAGCTTAGGAAGATCACGTGACCTCTCCAAACCAAACTTTCCACATCTGTGTATTGGAGGGAAATGTTCTTGTTTTAGGGTTATCTGTGTGTGTTAAATTAGGGTAAGGTCAGTGACTAGTGCAGTGGTAGTCATGTGAAAAATGGTAGTAATAGAATTGATGGCATTAAAGAGCAACACAGGGGACAAAGCATATAATTCTGCCCAGAGAGGCAGAGGAGATGATATTTGAACTGAATTTGAAAGGGGGAAGAGGAATTCTTAGAAAAAAAGCTAAGTGGGGCACCATCAGCTGAGCTGAGAACAAGATGGGCAAAAATAAGAACCCTGAGGACTTGGAGAAATGCAGGCAGTTCACCGTGGCCCCGAGTGCAAGGTGCTGGTGATGGAAGACCAAGAACAGAGTCTCGAATGACAGACAAGAGCCAGACAACGAATGGCCTCAAATACCATTCTAGAGAGTTAGATTTTGACAAATTTTTCCATGTACTAAAACTTCCTTTGCCAAGTACTATACTAAACTATTTATATATGTTATTGACTGCCTAACAAACATCCTGCGACGATAAGATAGCACCATTTTACAGATGTATAAACTAAGGATGGAGGAGAATGTTACTAAATCATTAACCTCACCATGTTCACTTATGGCGAGTTAAGCAAGCTGCCTACCTGAAGGACATGTTTTATCATTCGGTATTTTATGTTAAATTTTGTTGCCCTTCTGTTGTTGTTACTGTTTCATTTAACTCATTACTCTACCTTGGAACAAAGCAGTACTGTCCACACTGATCATCCCACTTGAGCAAGCTTGGTCCCCTTTCCCAGCTGGGCCGTTGACTAGGTACAAGTAGACAAGTGGCCCGCTATTATAGTGTGATTCACTGATACAGAGATTCATTTGTACTTTGGGTCATATCATTCTCCCAAATAAATCAAGCATCATATTAAACAAAGCACACCATATTTTTTCATCTTTTATGATAGATATTAGGCTTGGGACCAAAATAAGGTAATATGGGACATTTGATTGAGGTTGAAGCTATGGATTTCCTGAAATTTTGCATGTTACCCAAAAAGGGAATAAATAAGATTCAAACCAACTTCAGATAGACCATCCTCAAAAACACTGGGAAAATATGTTAGCATAAGCTCTAGGAATTTGGGGTATTTAACGTACCCAACTACCCAAGGCTCTGTAACTTGAACTGCTGCTATCAGCCTCAACCCCTCAAAATACTCAACGCACATTTATTTTGGACGTGTTCTAAACAGGTGTTTCCTCTATGTTGCAAGTGGTTTAAACTAGGGCCTCGCTTATGTCCGGTGTGTTCAGCTGAAATCACAGGGCCAGCTGATGCTCTGTGAACATGTTTGCTCATCTGTGCTGATGCTGACAGCCAATACTTGCTGATTCCCACATTGGTCAGCACTGGACATAGAACAGATGTTGGGGATTATAAGGAAGGATTCAGGGAGGCTGTGGGCCCGAGTGTCTGCGGAAGTAATTTATTGTGGAGACGCAGACAGGCCCCGCTGAACCTTCAGTGAGAACTTCGATGGAACAAGCCTCAGTGGGCCTGCGAATCAGGACTCAAAACAAATGTTTTCCTGGTGTCCTTTAATTGAAAGAAAAATATTAAATCATCATCTTTAAGTCAGGCTGTGTGGGGAAGGGAAGAAATCCTGATCCCACAAGTTTTCATTTAAGATCTAATCTATGAATTAATTAGTGGGATCATGACATTGAAGTGTCAGAGTAGAACATCTAATTGGGTCCATGGTGAATCATTGGAAGACAGTTTGCAGATGAGTGAAAGGACGGCTGTCCTACGCCACCCCCTCCCCTTGGGAAAATTCCTTGAAGGCTGGGCTCATTTTATCCCAGTATAACACGGAACTATTTCTTCCTGGACATTTCTGGCTGTCCTGGAATTTCTTTGTCTAGCTGCTCCACCAATGGTATTGCCCAACCCTCAACTCAGCTCATTTTCCAAGGCACTGTGATTTGTAGGTCCAAAGCCTAGAACACTGTAGGTAATGAAAATTTTAGTGTCTGCTCAGTGGACTGCCTATGATCCTCAACTCTTACTGTAGCATTGCTCTGTGGAGAGCTAACGAGAGATAACTTCCTTCTTTCTTAAGTGTTTTTGGGTAGCTCTCTATAGATTTAATGAACTTCAGCTTGGTACTTCTAATAACAATCCAAATGGATTGGTTAGTACATTTCAGTAAGTGTTCAGTAAGGTTTTAAAATCAGAGTACTTAAAGAACTGCAAAGGAAAGGGTGATAATAATGAGAATTGTCTCAACCAGTAAGGGTCATGTAAGAAAAATTTAGAAATAAGGCACAGTATTTAAGTCGGGATTCAAAGATGAATCAAATTCTTAAAATATGTTTTTCAGATTTTTCTCCTCCATTGTTCCTATTGTCAACATATTTTTAGCCTCACAAGGGTTTCAGTAGAAAGAATTATAGGAACCTGTAATGTAAGCACAACTGTTACTGCCTTAGAGTTGATTTGAGTTTTTTGGTTTTGTTTTATTTTTAAGAATGTAGTTTTATGTTGCTTTGGGGGGGATGAATATGTAAATGTTTCTACTAGGGGGGCAGCAAGTAGTTCATATGAGAACAAAGGAATTGACAATAGCTTACTAATAAATGTTTTTAAAGAAAAAAGCAATAAAAGAGACATAAAATTGAATATCATTGGCATTAAATAACACAGTGAGTAAGCAAGTAAAAAATGAGGAAAAACAAAGTAGATCCTTGCAATAAACATTCTATGATTCAAAATCTCAAATGCATTAGGAAAATTCACTCGTTCAATCAGCTAGGAGTTCTCTCTTTAAAAAAGGAAAAAAACAGCATCTCAGAGTAACCTCACTGGTTTTATTAATGTGAAAAAAAAGATAATTTTGTATTTTGCTTGTCCTCTGAAAACATCTTCATTTCCCCAAAATTAATAGAAATATAGGAAGAGAGTTCTATAAAAGCAAAATAAATCCCTCAGAACTTTCAACAATATTAAGGAGAACAAAGACGTAAGAAAAGGAGGTCTGGATGATTTTATGAAGGATATATGACATCAAATGTTACTTACATATTAACCCAATTTTAACATGGGAGAACATTGCAAATGTAGAAGGCTTTCTATAGAAGGATCAGTTAAAAGTATTCATGTTTGGTTATATCTAAGAATTTTTAAATGAGGGAAGCTGTATTGAAAAGATAAATTGAAATATGTGGGAATGGGAAATGTAGCTGAAATGTTTCTATTAGGGCATGATGAAAAAATTGGATCTGTTTTATGTAAATTTTCAAGTGACTTGGTAGAGAAAGTCAAAAGTACATTAATTAAATTTACAGAGCCAAAAAAGGTGAGGACCCAGGAGGTTAGATGTGAAAAATACAGATGGACTGAGAGAGATGAGAGGAAATGGACAGACTTTTACAATATGATATTCAGCTTGGAAATATGCAAGCTAATACGATGGGGAAAACTAGCCAGAAGACAGATAGCTGGTTTAAAGAAAAAGTTAATAAAATGTTGAGTCTGAAAAACTATACAGAGCAAAGCCAGGAAATTACAGAGTTATGTATCCCGCAGTAACTGTAAATTAACCCCATTGCACATATGTAGTATTTCACATTACTGTAGATGGTGTTAACTTTCACACCTAAACATGCATGTGTGTGTGTGTGTTTCGTCTGAATTACAGTTGTAATGGGAACAAAGGCGCAAACAGGACATGTAATGGATTGCCTGCTCTTTTCACAAGTCACCCAGGAGTTTTCAAGCCCAAGCTGCTCACACACCTCAGAATAGAGCAGAGGGAGAGACACGTTTTGATTCAAAGTCCAGTTGTTCACCAGAAGGGCTGGGAAGATACCAACATTTCTTCACAATTGTAAAGAAGTCACGAGTGTCCTGGGTACGTGGAAGGAAGTCTGTAGTACATTCACGAGACAACACGTTGGATCGAAATCTGTCCCTACTCTGGTGTCTCCTTTCCTTTGCTTGCCTCAGATTTCTAGATGCTCCTTTTACCCTGTCTTTGCCCCGTTACCGTCCAGTTTTCCCCTCTGTATTCCTCATATTAGGCTCATTACAGGAGTTAAAATACAGTGTTTTCCTTTGAAAGCTTCCAATCAGACCTCCGCACTGATCTGGAGGGTTGTTTGCTTTAAAAAAAAAAAAATTTTTTTTTTCAATCAACTTATACAGTATGAATTCCAGTACAACCCTTACTTCAGACATAGGACCAGGGTGCAGGAGCCCCCATACTTCTTCCTGAAGCATTCTCCAAGCCATATCCCTTCTAGTTCATATGTCCATTTATAGCTTCTTCTGCCTTTGCCAGATACACCCTGATTTTTCACTCCTGACTTTCGTTACATCAGTGGGGATTTTTCTACCTATGTGGACAATCCCCCTGTTTATCATGTCTTCCTAACCCTTTGATTGCCTTGGCACCTTTGAGGTGCTCCACAGCCACCTCGCCATTCCTTGGCAGAGCTGCACCTTCATTATCTGGTTACTGAAATCTCTGTCTTCTACACTGCCTTAGCGTCCGATTCTGCTGGGCTCACAGCAACCCCGGTTCCCCTACGGCTGTCCTCATCAGATTCCACTCGTTCATCTTTATCGTGACCTCTGCGCCCACGTTTCCTCAGCCTCTTTCCCGAACCAGAACTTCCTGAACCTCAGAACCTGTGGTTCCACCTTCCCCCTCACCGCCTGCTCCTGCTTTTGCTCGGGCCCTGTGCTTCCCCCTTCTCTGCCGCCCCTCTCTCTGACTGGTCAAGACTCTCCTTTGTCCCCATGGCCACTTCAGAGGCCTCCTCCCTTGGCCTTCCAGAATCTGACCTCACTTTGAGAGCTCCTGTAAGCTGGTGCCTTGATTGATGTTCCCTGTTCCACACGCCTTCTGTAGCTTTTTGTTGTCTCCTGAGTGAAATTGAAACCCCCCAGCCCAACGTCCCTTCCTTCCGTTTCAGGTTTACTTCCCTGCGTATGCCCCAAACCCAAGCACATTTTTCCGTAGCAGAATATACTCCCTCCTGCTCTTCTGGCCTGAGGGTGTCTCTTCATCTGCAACTGGGCGGAATCTCAATGATCCCACACAGTATCTCTCTCATAGAACTGGCGTTACTTCACTTTGCCTTAGACTCTCTGTCTACGCCTCCTATGGTGGCCAAAAGCTGCTAGAGACCAAGGACTGCCCCTCTGGTTCCCCATGTGGTCCTAGCTGCATCACACACTGAACTGAACCTATGTGAATTCATATCTGTGCACCCATCCTTTAAACCCAGCCCTAGGTACAGGGTCTTACACAGCTGTGCCATATACCGTGGCCTCAGAATAGAAGTTGTCAACACTGTGACTCATTTCCCACATGGAGACGAAGGACATGGAATTAAATACCAAGCCTATTCAAATTTTAATATGCTGCTTGCCTCATGTCTTTTTGGAAAGAAGCAAAATGTTAACCATATTGTTGAGTCCCCCTCGTTGCCTTCCCATCTCATTCCCCTTGAAATAGAAATACTCTCATTACTTTAATGTTTATTATTTTCATGCATGTACAATGTATATATAAACCTACCAAAATATAAACAATACGCAGCGTTGATTTTTGCAGCGTTTTGAAACTTTTATAGATTGTATCATGTACACCTTTCCTCTCTACACTGGGTTGTTTGGAGGTTTTTTCCCACCATTTTTGACATTGATCTGTAGTGATACAATTGTAGTGCATTCATTTTAATGCCCTTGCCAGTTATATAAATATTCCAAAATTTATTTCTTCTCCTGTTGATAAACATTTATGTTATCTTTTTTTTTTTTTGCAATTACTAAAAATGCTACGGTGCACATTTTTGTACATAGATATCTGTGGACATGTATGAGTTTCCCTAGTGGCTAGAACCACAAATGGAATACACATTGGCAAGCGCTCAGTCTGTAGCTTTTCTTTTTCTTAAACTTTGTCATTTAGTGCAGAAGTTTTCCATGTTAATGCAGTCAGACTCATTTTTTTTCCCGTCGTGGTTTCTGCTATTTTGTATATTTTGTAAAAGCTAATCAAGGTCATAAAGACCTTCTTCTGTGTGTTCTTCTAAAAGTTGCAAAACTTTGCCTTTCACCTTGAGGTCCATGATCCACCTGGAAAGGGTGTGTGCTTGTGGTGTGAAGTCAGGTGTAACAGGATATTTACCACCAAGATGAGCAGTGCCACGTGCCGGCGAGCCCTCCTGTCCACATCCATGTGCAGGCTGGAGGACAGATGGATCCAACTGTGTCACGTGGGTCTCCTCGTGGCCAGGGGCAGGGTCAGAGCAGAGATGGCCCCGGCGAGACTCTGCGAGCCACCTTTAGAGGAATGTGAGCATTTGCCTTCAGGTTTTAAACCGAGAGAACATCTGAGATGGTCCGTGATCCCTGCTCAGGAGACTTGGTCTCCCCGGAGTACTGCTGTGTCTCCTGGAAACCCCCTCTGCTCACTCAGCTTACTTCCCTTTTATAAAAATGATTATTTTCTAACCTGTCAGTGTCCAGTTGGATGCTTTGAAGAATTGCAGGGGGGTTTGTGGAGCTTAGAAATAATATATGTGAGAGTACCCAGAAAGGGAAGTTCAATAGAAGAGAGTAGACGCTGAAGCCAAGACCTACCTACCTTTCACCTGTGCCTGCGGCCAGTGGTGGTGTTAATGAAAACTGGAAATGCTAGAGAACGGGAGAGAAGATGTGAGGGTTGGCTTTAGATGAATAATAGACAGGTATGTTATTTCGGATACCTTTCTTGGGAGCTTGGAGCTACTGCAGGGTCTGCTGACGTACCCCTGTGTGCACCCAGCACTGCATACAGAGCGGTGAGTAAGTAGCTTAACAATAGGCATTACCTGCTGTCAGTGAACAGATGCCTGTAGGTGAGGAGGAGGGGGTGCTTTCTTCGTCTTTGCGTCTCTTTTAAGTAACTGAGAGGTTGACACATGATGAGTGCTCAAAACTGCTGGAGGAAAGCAGGCAGATTGATTGTGACTATGAAGTTTTTAGTTTCATGAAAGAAAGGATCCAACTTAAAAAACTGAAAGCATTATTTTAATTTCTTAATTTGCTCCTTGGAATGGAAATTTTGCAATATCTTTTGGTCATCATAAATTCTTTACTATGTTGGGGCTTTTCTCCCCAAGAACCTTTTTCTATTAAAAAAAGAAATCTGAACTTCAGTGTGGAGGGGCAGTAAAAAGTAACAGCAACAGTGAGAGAGAGAAATATGCTGAAGGAATCCCGAGGGGCCACAAGCTGCTGCTAAATTTCAGTTGCAGTTGTCAGAGTTAAAGAAAACATTGGAGAAAATGTCTCATCGAGGGGTCCCCGGATTGTTCTGCTCCGGGAAGGCCGGCTGAGGGGTGGACGGCCGCCAGCTGGCCGGAGCTCAGACGCCCGGGTACCATGCGCCAGCCACTGAGCTCATTTGCTCCATCTGAGTCATTTTACAGTCAAAGTTGTTTCAAGATCAGCGCGAGGCACCATGCAGATGTTCGAGGGCGGGGGGAGCAAGGTAGAATGTGAGGAAGGAAGAAGTATATGCTTACTTTTGAAGGCTTAGCCCAGGGCTTCTTGGGGCTTGGGTGAAATCGAATGTGTAATGAACACTGCTAACTATGGGAAGGCCACGGCAGCTCTGTGAGGCAGAATGTTACTGCCTCCTCAGTTTTACAGAAGAGGAAACTGAGGCACAGAGAGGTTAGTTAATCTCAGTGTCGTAGTGTAAGGCTCAGAGGCACAATTCCATTCCATTCTATTCCATCCTTCACCATCATACTCCACTGCTGAGAAAATCCAACTCTCCACCCCCTTCCCCCCAGCCACCAGAACAGCGAGGAGTTAGCCAGGCCAAGGCTGCTGCATTGGGTTCTAGAGCGCTGCTCCTTCTGCAGCTGTTCGTTGCGTTCATTAGCGAGGCAGAGAAGCACATTGACCCTGCCCGCAAGGGCATGAACATCTCTCTTCTCCTGAGAACCCTCCTCTAGACCTTCGTTGTGGGATATAGGTTAGGAAGCACCGTGGGAATCCAAGAGGGTGGCAAGCAGAAAGATCTTGACCCACAGCAAGAGCCAAGCAAAGCCTGGATCTGTGCGAAATCGTGTTGCAGTTAAAGCTTAGAGACCCAGTGCCTTTCCTTGTGTATCCTAGCTCCTGCCGACCAAGCCTGTGAACGTCCGGTGCCTGCGGACAGGACAGCTCATTCATACATTATTTTTGAACGCAGAGATGCATTCATGACTGTTAATTCCACTTTCCTCAAACTTGCCCGTGAAACTCTCGCAACAGTGGAGGAGAAAGAAGACACCCATGCCCTTGGAGGCCTGGAGATGCCTCTCAAAAATGAAATTTATTTGAAAACTCTAGTTTTAGGGGAAGAAAATCATTCAAATTATTATGAAAATACTCTTGGTTTTAATATGTAAGCATCTATTTTTCAAATCTTTGGGTGATACTGAATATCTAAAAAGTATCTTGTTTATCGTATGGTTTTATATAAATACCACTAGATTGGTACCCTTAATTTAGAATGCACAAATCTTCCAGGCCATATTAACATTTGTAAAGGTATTCTAAATGCCCAAAGAATGATCGATTAAGGGCTTTCCAGTGAGACTAAATATCTCACATTGCAGATCTGTGCATGGGTGTATATCTTCTATTAATTATGTAATTCCCATTGTCTTTGTCTTCGTTAATGTCAAGTAGAAAAGCTGGGGAGATTAACCTTCCCAGGGTCACCCCCTCAGGTCACGTGGGTTGCTGCTTGCCTATGTACCCACCTGTAAGGCCAGCTCCCAGGGTGGGAAAAGTCTTTATCATCAGAAACAGTTATTTTTGTCTTCAGGTTCCTGACAATGAGGAGTCTACAGAAAAACCTGAAGGCCAAGAAGATCTCCAGGATCTTCCAGCTCTGAATTCCTTTTCATTCTTTGTGAAGGATAAGCCAATGGCCATGGTCTGGTTACTCTACAGCAGTTCCGGTTTGTATGACTGGGGAGACCTCACACGCCCCTCAGTTCAATGGAAGCAGCTCCGTGCTGGAACACAGTTTGAGTCGAGAATTTCCCCTCCTCCTGGGGCTGTGACTCAGGCAGGCACCATATTTAGCCTTTTGGCATGCAGCTCCGTGGAGAAGATTAGCACCTACTCTTTTTTCTCCTCAGCACAAAGTTATTGGTGAACGTCCTTCATCGTCAGACAGCAACAGCTGAGTCTGGGCTCTAAGTGCCGTTCTATGGAGATTAGAGATAAGCAGCCGTGCTTGGTCTGGTGTGATGATAAGAAGCCCACCTTAATCAATTAAAGATAGAAGACAGCCTGTCGGCAGTAAGCACAAGTAAGCGGTGCTTAGAATGGAGCATAGAAAATAGATCCTACCTTTCTGTCTGCGTCACTCTTAACACTTGCTGCATGGCATCAAAAAGCAACGTGTTTGCGGTATAATTTGGGAATTTTCAGCTTGCAGCTCAGCCCGCCACCTAGCTGAGAGCAGTGGCAGGCAAACCTGCTCCTGAGGGTTGGAGCAGAATGTAGTCTTCTGGGCCCATCTTCCCCTCAAAACCTGCTTGGAAGCCGCGCTACATCCCTGTCCACAAGTTCTGGCATGTGTAAATAAGATTTTTGGTTATGTCAATAGTATGAAAAAAGTCAATTATAGGTAACCGGTATGATGCTTACCATGTGCCAGGCACTTTTTAAATAGTGCTTTACATTTATGAATTCATTGAAGCCTCATGGTAACCCCATGAGGTAAGTATTATGTTTCCCATTTTATGGAGGAAGAAAGTGAGCACGGCGATGAAGTTAGAGTAAGTGGCCAGGCTGGGACTGGAGCCTGGGCGAGGTGTCCGTGCTTGTTACGGACTGGATATTTGTGACCCCCCATCCGCCGCCCAGCTCATGTGTTGAAGCCCGAATCCTCACTGTGATGGTATTTGGGGATGGGACTGTTGGGTAGTAATTAGTCTTAGATGAGGCCATAAGAGTGGGGATTAGTGTCCTTACAAGAAGAAACACCAGAGAGAGTGCTCTCCCTCCCTCCCTCCCTCTGTCCCTCCATCCCCCATGTGTACATGTACATGTGCGTGCATGCACGCACAGACACACACGCACACAGAGGTCATGTAAACACGCAGTGAGAAGGCAGCTGTCCACAAGCAAGGAAGGAAGCCCTTGTAAGAAACCAACCACACTGGGGCCCCAGTCTCAGAACCGTGAGGACAAATGTCTGTCATGTCCCACAGTCTCCGGTATTCTGCCTGGGCAACCTGGGCTGACGAAGACAGTGCTCTTTTTACAGGCTGTGTAATCCAGCCTCCCGCAGGAGTCCTCACAGCCCCCTGGCCTTTCAAGAAACACTTGCCAGTGATTCTCTCTTTGGGCCTCTCAGATGCCCTTTCCCAGTGGTGCCTCCCCTAAGCTCTTGATTTGAGACCTCAGTTTATCCATGTCTGTGGGAGGAGGAGCGAGCAGAGCACCTCCTTACTCCACCTTAGGAAGGGGGTAGCCCACAGACAGTGCCACAGGATTGTGTTCAGGCCCCACAGCAGCCAGCGAGCGAATGACATGAAAGCCGTGGCACCTGTCTGCCCAGGCAGGGCCCTGGGCTCTGCGTTTACCCGAAAGAGGGGAGAACATACGTACCCAAAAAAGGGTTGTACAGGCATGTGCACACCAGCCTTAGTCTTATAATAGGCCAAAACTGGAAATACCGCCAATGTTTACCCCCAGGATAAACAAATTATGACATTCATACAATGGAATACTATTCAAAAGATAAAAAGATACATGGAACAACATGGAGGACTCTCAGAAACATTGTGTTGGGTGAAAGAAGCCGGATTCCAAAAAATGGGTATTGTGTCTTTCCAGTTTTATGATATTCTAGAATAGGCAGAATTTAGCTGCAGTGACAGAAGTCAGGGCCGTGATCGCCTTTTGGATATGGAGATTGATTGGAAAGGGCACAAGGGGACTCTTTGGGATGATGGAAATGTCTTATGTCTTGTTTTGAGTGGCAGTGACACAAATGTGGACAGTTGTCAAAGCTCTTCTAAGCACTTAAGATCTATGCATTTTAGTATATAAAGTCCTCACTTAATGTGACTTTACGTGAAATGACATCTAATGAAACCAGTTTTACCATAGGCTAATTGATATAAACAAGAGTGACGTTCCTGCAGCATCTGGCCAACATTATAACGAAATGAAGTTGAACAAAACCGTGTTATTCAAGGACCTGTTGTATTTAGATTATAGCCTCCCAGAGCATGGCTTTATCCTCTTGGGGGTGGGGAGAATATGCTCGTTAAGAGCATAGGGTTGCTTTGAGGAAACTGTATAATGTGACTATGTTAGTGAACCATCACTAACATTCGAGGGGTTCGAAAAAGTGACATTCCCTGATAAGGCTGCCTATGCGTTGTCGACAAGAACATTAATGTCAAAAAGAATGTGTTGGTTGTATCTTTTATTTTTAATAGCAGTACATTTGTAGGAATTTTTAGGTGGTTGCTTAATTTCTCCCGGCATCAGATGAAGGTAATAGGGAAGCTGAGGAGGCAGATTTTTGGGTTTGGAGGCTGTAGATTCAAACCCCCTTTTGTGCAGGTGGACCTAAGGTGCCACCGGATTGGTGGTTAAAGCATCAGGATAGAGAGTGCTGGCTAGTTTTTTGAGTTATCAGAAGCATGTCCGGTGTTCCTGGGGTCACTTGATTGTTTCTCTAAAAATTCATTTGCATTCACACAGGGCTTCTGACCTGAGTGCTTCAACGGACGCGGCAGAGTAGTGAACTGAGATGCCTTCCCCTGTTCAGTAAATCGATACTGAAAATTGGCCCCGGGCTGTGGACATTTTGTTGGGGGAGGGGGATATTACAGGAAATGAAGAAACGGATTTCAGCCTTGAATTTGCTTCCTCCCTGCTGTGACGGGTGAATATCGTCTCACTAAGGATGTTATGGAGCCATGGTATTTTCTTTTCTGCTGCAGAAAAAGGAATTACAAGTATTCTTAGGAAGCCATTGTAATGTTTGAGTTTTATTTTGTTATCATTGCTCGTTGGGAGTGGAGGGATTGGGGAATTTGTTTCTTCCTGTGTTTTGTTTTGGTTTTTTGTAACTTTACAAGTTCTCCAAATTTTCTTCTACTTAAATTTTGAGTTTGGCGCCTGGTGTTTCTGGTGTTAAATTGAAGTTAGACTTGTGCATTAAGTGTTGCGCTGTCTCTAAACTTAGAGATTTCTCTTCTGCCCTGGAGAGACAGGTGGAGAGGGGGCGCCTCATTCCTCAGACTTGCCTGAGAGAGGAGGGCTTGGGTTTGAACTTCAGTTTGAATCTTGATAACCCCACACTCTGGCTGCAGGTCCTTGGGGGAAGTTGCAGAGTTCATTTTTCTTCTGTGAAGTGAGCACTATGAGGAGTAAATGAAATACTCTGTGGGAAGTTTGGCACATAGTGATGTACAAAGAAATCTTAGTTTCCTTCTCCTCACACGTCAGCCATTGCCTTCTCCTTCTCACATCTTTTCAAAATTCGCCACACACAGTGACGTTCCCTAGCTTGGGTCACTCCAGCCTACTTTGGAAAACCTTTCCCGCGTTCATGGGTTCCTGGGCCTGGGCACTGTAAGAGTGTGTGTGTGTGTGTGTGTGTGTGTGTGTGTGTGTGTGAGTGATTAGCAGCGCACTGAAGCTAATGAGTGCGCTGGTCCTGGATCACTGTGACCACAGTGGGTTCCTATGCATTTGGTACCTAAGTGGTTAACAGTCATTGCTAGCTAAGGACTGTTAACCGAGGGGTGCATTCTTCCCAATGGGATTGTTAGCACATCAAAAGGATGTGTTTAAAATCTCACTCAATACTATATGTGTGGGGGAGGGGAGAGCAATTAAGAACCATTTGTCACCCAGCTCAGCTCAATAAACATATTTTGTTATGCTAAGGATCAAGAACAATCTAACTGAATTTAAATGACTAATGCTGTGGCTTTAGCAAAGACTTCAGGAATGTGGATCTTAGTCAGTTTGTGAAAATCAGGATGGTAGAAACCTTTCTGGAGACACGCCTTTAAAATTAGTTATACACGTTATCATCACAGCTTCGGGTTTTAAAAACCAACAGCAAAACAGCAATACTTTCAAATCTCTAAATTACCTTTGTTAATTTAGGAGCGACTTTGTATTTCATATTTAGGAGGGCAGTTCAAAGTTTGATATCCTTATTTCCCTCAGCCATGCAAAGGTCTTACTAAGTTTCATAAGGTATTTAAAATATTACATTATGGTAGTAAAATGTTATTTTTAAATGATCATATTCTTTGATAAATGTGGCTTGAACGAATCTGTCTTCCGTGGGCGAAGCACCACCCCTAGGCATTTGTAGTGACAGCGAAACCTGGGGGGTCTGCTCAGTAGGGCCCTGGGGACCCCGTCAGCTGGAGGCCAGAGGATTGGACGTGGAAGGCTGGGCTGCAGAAAGGAGCCTGCCAATCCAGCTCCTTCCCGAAGTTTGCTTGGAGGGAGAGGGCGGGGCGGGTGGAGGGAGAGGGCGGGGCGGGGGGCGGGGAATTAGTTAACTTTCTTTCCTGTAGGTAATGTATGTTTTCTATAGAAAACAAAACAAAACAAAACAAGAAGCAGAGCTAACCAAAGACCTCTGAAAATAAAAACCAGCAATTGTCCTTCTGCTATCCCATGCCATGCACTTCTCCTGAATATATAAGCACACACAGAGGGGCTGGGAGTCTCAAGTCCATCGACGCCTGGGCCACCCCACTGTTTTTGACCTCCTGAAGTGTGCTTTTTTAAAGTTGAGGAAACACCAAAACAGGCCTACAAAAACTATGGTGTATATTGATGTGAATTGACATGTATGTGTCAACACAAAGAGGCCATGACTTGTGGGTGGACTACATCAGAAGATAACATCTCAAGTGTGATTTTGAGGCTGGGGACAATCATCTTCCTTTCCACACACCCATTCCCATGGCAGGGCTCCTATGAGAGGTTGTCTCAGAACCCAGATTTTCATTAGCAATGTAACAAGACATCTCTATCAACAGATGTAACTCTATATCACTTTCATCACTGAAGAGCAGTCCATTGGATGGACACATTATATTAAGTCCTTTTCTTGGGCATTTATCTCTTACCCTCTTCATAGTCCGGTACCATGTGAATATTCTTGTACTTGCTTCTTTACACATTTCCTTACTTATTTCCTTAGGATGAATTCTGAGAACTATGACTGATGGGGCAAAATGTACCTGCCTATTTGTAGAGTTTCGAATTGTTCTTTCAAAATGGCGGCTCTCTTATTTTTAGAAAGGAAAGCAAGTCCTCTGGGGAGGGCTGGAGTGCAGTGTTACCCTAACCTCACTGCTTCTGTTTTGTTGTGACAACTTCCGAGTAGCACCGACAGAGCCTTGTGTGGAGTTCAGAAGCTAGACAGCATGGTCAGGCGTGGGCTTTGCCATGACTGCTCAGGACTGGGGTACGCAGTTAGATAAGCTGTGAGGACAGACACCGAGACAGAAGCTTACTGAGATGGAGTTAGATGGAGTCACGGTGGTGGGGGCGGGGGGTGGATATGAGTGTGACCAGCAGGCTGGGGTAGCAAATCGAATTGAAGAGTGAGTTGAAGTTTGGATGCCACGTTAGGGCCAGGGGAAACCCCACCCTCTCCATACAGTGTGAAGAAGGCTACTCTGGGGCCTTCTCGATTCTCAGCCCCACCTAGTCCCTACAAGAGTCCCCAACATTAATTGTGCCTCTGTTCCTCCACTCTTCCACACTTGTAAGCCTCACTCCACTTTGCAATGAGTTATAGCAAAATATCTATGCCCGTAGGAGCAAGGGGTAAGCACTCCAGATAAGAAGAACCGAGGAACATGAAGGGCGTATCCTCGGTCTCTTTTCCAAGTAGGTCATCCTTCGAGGCCAGCTTGTCAAAGACCAGCCGGTTCTATGCTCTTGACCTTACTCACTCGAACCCCAAAATCTAAGGACTCTGCTCCCCAGTCTCCACTTGCTCTAAATTCTGTTTTTAACTCCCCACCTCACTGACAGCGGGTTTGGCCCTGCAACTCCTTTCCTTCCAACCCACTCTGTTTCCTCCCAAACAATTTCTGACTCAGCATGTCAGGCACAATGTCATCAAAGGCAACACACCTGGCTGTTCTCCCATTGTCCACCTTTCCACTCAGACTTCCTCTCCCTCGGTCCCTCTCTCTCTGGTCCAATCCTGTATCTTTCCAGGCACACCCTAGGTTCTGTCTTCTTTAAGAAGTCTTCCCAGCCCTCTAGCCTTCTAGTCTTCCTCTGCAGCCCCACAGAATATGACCACGACACATGCATTCCACTGTGTCATGTAAATGACACCGCACAATTGTGTGTGTGTGTGTGTGTGTGTGTGTGTGTGTTTGTGTGTTTGTACCACATGACTTTAAGTTCCTTGAAGGCAAAGCTTATGATCTGTTCATCCTCCTCTTCTGGATGTTGAGAATCACTGTGCTTTACACCAAGATACTGATTCCATGAACGAATAAGCAGTGGAGGAATGTGAGCTGATGGGTAAGTGAGGTAGATGAAAGGAGCCTGGTGGATAAAAGTTTATTTTAGCCCTGGCTGGGTGGCTCTCTTGGTTGGAGCATCATCCTATACACCAAAATGTTATAGGTTCGATCCCCAGTTGGGGCACATTCAGAAGGTAACTGATCAGTGTTTCTCTTTAATCTCTCTTTCTCTCTCTTTCTCTCCCTTTCTCTCCCCTCTCTCTCTGTCCCCCTTCCTCCCTGCTTCCCTTCCTCCCTTCCCCTTCCTTTCTTCCTAAAATCAATAAACATATCCTTGGCCGAGGATTTTTTTTTTAAAGCTTATTCCATAAGAGTATGGTGGCCTCATTTCTCATAGGAGGGATTTAGGACAGTACTCCAATTGGAAAGGGGCTTCAAGCACTTCATAAAAGAGTGAGACAACACTTGTCAAAATAAAAGAATGGAGATAAGACCTAATGATCGTGGAAAAAAGCTCAGCCCATCGGGCTCTTTGACATTCTTCCTACATGTATGTTTAACTTACACTGGATTTAGAACTTTCTGGTTTTGTGTTATGGAATTGCTTTACCTCGATTAAATTATATCCTGCTGTTTTTAAAAGACAAGGTATTAATAACCCCCATCACTGCTGCTTCTTGCAGGCAGCGATGGTCCTGAGCTCCGCACACTTCTGGTTGGGATTATTCCTGGTGCCGACCGCATGTCTGCTCGAAGACGTGGCATGGAGAGCGTAAGTGAAAAATGAAGTAACAACCCTAAGTCTCGCTCATCCGTCCCTGCAATTGTCCTTCATGAGCTGTGTCATAGGACATGAAATGCGATGGGACCTCTGGCCTCTTGCTACCCACCAGCAAAAGATGTAGAGGATGTTGTGTCTGGTGTTTTGGTTTTCGTTCCCCTTTTAACCTGCACTTCACCTTGATATGAGAACATAGACGAAAAGGAGGGGGCCCGAGACAGACTGCGTGAAGGCCGAGAGGGATGCTCCTTGTACAGGGTGGTAAGGGAGAGTTTCCAAGCACAGACCATTCCATCAGGTTTAGGAAATATGACTCAAAATTAGTTTCTCCTTATATCTAAAATCAGTGCTAAGTGATCACAAATATAACCTGGCTGTAAGGAAAATTCTGTCTGTGAAACTCATTTCAAATTGCAAAATACTTGGAATGAAGTATTCCTCATTTTTCCAAATAATTCACCATAGGAATTCTTCAAATATCATTCTTCTCAAGTGTCAGTTTACAGGTCTATGAGAAAATTAACCACAAAGAAAAAAATTATAATGTAGGTTAAATAGGAAATAATTCATGCTTAAATCTTGCTTATGTGTTTTCAAGTATATTATTTCTGAATATCTTGTATACAACATGAAAGAAGCAACAAGGTAATGTAAATTTTTATTTCATCCATAAGCAAAAGATGGAATACTGCAAATGAGATCATACTGATTTTTGAGTTGGGTAGGCCTGGTTCCTCCGACAAATAGTTGCCAACCTCCCCGAAAACTGAGACTCTTGCATTGGCTTTACTTTGGGCAGAGCATAATTATTTGGGGGCCCTGAGGTAGAGAATCAAGACTCTAATCCAAACCTTCCAGGAAAAGACATCAGATTTCATTTTGCTCTCTCCCTTCCTCCCACACCCAGTGAGAATGCTCTTGCCTGACAGTTAAGGATATCTTTTCAAAGAGGCTTCTTTTTAGCATGATCTTGACAACAGATGGCACATAATTCAGACACAGAGGGGAGGAGAGACAATTTTATAGCACATATTTTGGTTGTTTTTTCTTCTGTTCACTAAGTTTTACAAGTGTTAGGAAAAATTAAATAATTCTAATTTCTTAAATGCTCTGATTTACCACTGTTTTCATTGTATCTGCTAAGACTGTGTTCTATAAATAGCAGAATCAGAAACTTTGGAAGTGAGTTACAGTCAGGAAAGATGTTTTCTTAATCTAATAAGTACACTAAAAGAAAATGTTAGTTATACTGTAGCACATAGCTCAGTTGAGGAACAGTATATTACCTTGCCAAATTTCATCAATTTTGCAAGATAATCAAGTTAGTTTTAGGTCCTGGCTACATTAGATGACTTTTCAATTTATAGTGATTGACAATGGTGATTTGACTGTAAATTAATCTCAGGATATTTTATTCAACTATCTTAAATGAATGTCATAAAAAAAATTTTAACTGAGGCTGTATATTTGACAAGTGAGACTTACGCAAAAGTCTCTTTGTACCATTTCAAAGGGAATGTTTTCAGATTACGGTCTCTCTGCCTCCTTGCCTATTTTCTGGATCTTTTCCAATACATTCCAAATAAAAGCTGCCTCTCATTGGGAAGTGAATTATCTATCCCTTCAAGCAGGAATATTATCTATCCCTGACTCCTGGCACTGTCAAATTAGCATCATTTACATTTTTAAAAGGATCAGTTAAATGAGCTTGCATCCAGCTCCACCATACAGAAACAGTAAAAGTCACTTCCTCATCCAGAAACTTGCCAGCAGGATAGGAACTCCGTAGGGAAGGCCCTAATTGGGATGGGGTGGGGGAGGGGGAGGCGTGGGCGGGGCGGATGATCAGAGACTGACCACGAGTGGAGTCCTACCTGCTGCCCCACACCACAGCCCAGACACAGCCCTTCCCAGGAACCACAGCACCTGTGCTCTGGGCTGAGCTCGAAGGCCCCTACTGCCTTCCAGAGGCATTTCCTGAAATGCGTTTTGTCTCTGTTTATTTGGGGGAATGGGAGGATGGCATATATTGGCTCCTACCTGGAGTAGTTGCCCAAAGTATATACTCAGTTTGTAATATATGTTTGATGTCGAAACTACCTCTCTCCTCAAAAACAGCCATTTTGCAAGTTTATTTGAGCATTTTCCTCTGACCAGAAGGCCTAGGTTTGAGCTCATATTATACTCCCAGACTGAGGTATTTATTGTTGAGTCAAGTAAATCCAGAGGCTTCTCCCAGGAAGAGAAAGTGTAGCATGACCTCTGACGAGGCCACAGCACCGAAGCCTGCGTTGTCTTTCCAAACCTCGGCTTTATAAAATATGTTCTGTTTTTCCGTCTGCCCACTGGCCTAAAATGTTAATCCTGCATGTCCAGATCCACCCATCCATCATTTGGTTCCAATTGTCAAATATTTACTGAAACATGACGTGCTGTGATGCACCTTGGATTTGAAGAAGAATTTTAAATTGAGAGGATGAGAATTAAGGCGCAGCTGAAGAGCCTGTGCTGTGACGGCAACGGACGGCAGCCAGGCGTCTAGCAGTTTTCTTACAGTTCTTCGGTCTCGCCTCAGACCAATCGGAAGTGTTTTTTGTTTTGTTTTGAATTTTGGTGGTCAACTGTTTCGAAAGAGCTTTTAAATTCCAGCACAAGGCAGGCCTGCCTGTTCCCATATTCCTATGAGTGCTTAAAAAAATAAGTTATTCTGTCTTCCTGCATTTTCCCCTTCTTTGCCCCAGTCTCTCTCTTCCATTTTGGGACCTGGAGTGTTAAGAGTAAGAAAAAAACAGCATGAGGTAATTCGGTCATTTTTTCCATGAAGTCTGTCAACTTTCTGGATGAAGATCCATTATTAGACTATCTTAAGTCGGATTTGGATGCCATAAAATACCTACTCTGTTATCCTGCTAACCAGAATATTCACAAGGGACCAACCTAATATATCTTTTATTAAAATAATTGATTGATTATATGTGATACCTGGCTAATGTGTATTTTTATTAGAAGCACGAAGTTTAAATTGCCCAGAACTATTTTAATATCCTTTAGCTTACACTCTTCCAAAATGTTTACCTATAACAGCATTCTTAGTAAGCTGCCATGTACTTATTCTCATCGCGGAGAAATTTGTCAGTATTGCTTTGGAAAAATAATACAAAGCTCAAGGCCACTAAACTCGGGAACCAGTCCCTTTTATCGAACTTGTATCTCCTGTAGTCTACTAGTCAGCACACAATACATTCCGCAATTCCAGAATGACTTCATTTCCTTATTATAATCCCAGTAGGCAGTTAAGTGGAAATAAAAGGTAATAAGAAATTTCTGTATACAAATGGGCCTTGATTTTTTTAAAAGAACTTTCTAGCTACACTAATTTCTTTTGAAGCACATTGTGTGCACATTTTCGTCCACATTTAGAATTTAGCATTTCCTTTTAACTTGCTATCCTTCCATGTAAAAGAAAGAGTCCAGGAAAGTTTCAGAAACAAAGAAATGAAAAGGTCAAGATTCAAAGTCAATCTATTTATTTTAAAATTCCCTAATAAGCTGGTGATACCCATGGTGCTATCTGAAGGCTCACAGACGAATCTCACACCCTCTGACAGTGGCTAAGCACCGCACCCTGCCCCTTTTGTGATCGTCTGGTCTCTTGATGTGGGGTTAGGTGAAGCCAGCCCTGGGCCACCGGGGATAAGCAATTCAAAGATAATGGAGCTCACTTTGTCCAGGCCGACACTCACAACACGCCGAACTCCAGCTCCTGATGAGACTTAAATTATGCACCAGTGGCTAATACTTAAAGACTGTCTTTTCAAACCTTTACTTACTAGGTTTTAGTCAATTCACATGTAGACTTTGACAGGGGAGATTTTAGAATCATTTACCTAATTAAGACCTTGTTAGGTCAACGACCTTGAGAGAACAGTTTGAAACTGCTAGCACCACTTCTCCTCCAGTGCTCCATGTGGGGAGCACCAGCTCGCCCCCAGTAGCAGGTCGAACCCACTGGTTAGGTTCCCAGGCTGGCTCTCGGGCGTCAGCACTGGACATGCCGGGAATTGCCAAATGACTCTCCAACATGGATGCAGTCACATCCACCGAGAACCTGCACAGTGCCTGGTGGTATCAAGATATTATTTAGGTCATTTCCCTCTGAGGTGATTTTGTGAGTGAGTGAAAAGTGGCAGCGTCAACGCCACGGGACAGGCTCCTTTTGTTCTCTACCTAAGCTACTGCTGTCCAGTGCCCTGCGCCCAGTGTCCCAGCCTTCCCACCATTCCAAGCCTGCTTCTTAGAGCAGCCTTTCCCTCCCTGCCCAGAAGATTATACTGAGGGCTGGTCTAGAGGTGGTGAACCCTGCTTGCTCGGTACGGGGCACCAGGGAAGGAGGACGGGAGGTTGATGAAGCAGTGAGAGGGCATGCACACCCTTGAGCGTGGACCAGACACGTTTTCTTGGGACCCGTGTGTCTGGGGTGAATCTAAGTGCGGTGGAGGTTGTTATCATTATAGCCCCGGAACCCCATGACGTAAAAGGGAGAGCTTAAGGCACAGCATATTCTATAATATTGAACGGTGCCAATTATAAAGTTATTTTTTTTTACTGTCTTCTTCCCAGCAAAATGTTAAACATTTTCTCATTTATTGTTTAAATTAAAATTCCACAGTTTCTGCTTTAAACTGTAGTATTTTATCACTACTAAGCCTCAGGACACTGCTTGATGTAATTAAGGTATTATGTGTTAAAACCTGTGTGGTTTAGCTCTCTTGTTTACTTTGGGGAAAAGGAATGACAGGCACATATACAGTGTCTTAGTACTGATACTCCATTACAGATTAACTCGGAGTGTTAGGGGATGACTGGGCATTATCTTCACAGACTTTCTTTCCCTGAAGGTGGAGGGCGGGCGGGAGTACGTGATTCCACCGAAACAGCTCATGTCTTCAGAATGTCCCCATTACACTGTTTTCACATCCTCGCAGATGTGTGCTCCGTCTTTGTCCTTATTCTGGTTGGAGTCCTGGTGTTTAGTAGGGTCCTCGTATTCATATATACTGAAGTGAATGGAAAGCTTTTCATAACACAGAGCGGTGCAAAAGCAGATTTACAGTTGTGAGTATGAGAAACACAGAGTTGATTCTTGTATTATTATTTATTAATTATTATACTATTTTCTGTGTGAACATCTGTAAACCTACTTTTGCCCCACCCTGTATGTATATTTCTGCCCTCCTTATATTGCTAAGTCATAAGTGTTTTTCTTTCTACAGTTTTTTTTTTCTATTTCTGACTTGTATCTTCTTAAATGCCTTTTATTTACCTTTGTTTCCGACCAGTAGCTTTCTGTTCAGTCTCGATCTTAGGAAGATCCTAAGATCAGCCACTTACCTGAACATCAGTTTAATCAAAAAGAGGGCACAGGTAACCCTTCGTACAGTTCAAGAGTGACGTATCGAGGCTGAGTTTTCAGTTGTGTAGAGAAGCCAGCTTGCTGCCAGGGGTTGACGCCCTCCAGGCGTGTGGCTTGGGCTGTCCTGGCAAGGCTGAGCAAGAGAAGCTGTGCCTGGGTACTCGGGTCAACCCCAAGCTTCAGGTCAAGGCTTTGGCACGAAAAGCATGAACTCTAGCACCGTAAATGTTATTCCTGCTGTGGCAGTGGACCTTCTCACACTAAAAAGAGAGAAAGGAAGCTGCTCACCCCGGACTTTCTGATGACAGTAGAGGACAGGGCCAAGGGACTGGCACATGTCCATGAGAGTGGGGATTTAAGGCATATTCTGAGTTGTTAGGTCCTGCAGTGAAAAACTTTAGAAATAGACCCGTGAGTGTCCAGGAACCCCAGTGTTTGGTCTGAATGGCTGGGATCCTCAGACTGACCTGCAGGCTTTCAGCAAAAAAATAAACAGTAGTCTTATCGGGGTGACTCCTGAAGTTCTACAGGACTTGGGGTGCTCCCCAGGTGGAACCCTGGCCATACATGGGGACTGCGAATGCTCTATGATGCCCCAAGCCTCAGTGCCAGTCAGTCACAGGGTATCCAGATGTGGCCCAAGAGGAGAACACCCAGTCTTCACAGCTGTGTCAATTTCATGTGTCATGTTCTTATTGTCTTTTCCTTGTGTCATAGGGCCAAGCATACCTGCAAGAAGACACTGCTGGAGGAGGTGCAGGAGCTGGAAACGAAGATGGGAAAAGCGATGCTTCGGGATAGTAATGGAAAGAGGTGGGCTCCTCCATCCAGCTGTCTGAGGGACACACGCTCCCCCAGCCCCTTTCCCTACTGCTCCTTCCCGTGTTTCTTTCACTCTTCCCGGTTTTCAGTGTGAGCAGGGGGTGCTCAGTTTTAAACATACTGGTTATTCTCTTAGAATGTAGTCGTGGCCAGATTTAAATCACGTTCTCTTGGTGGCAACCTGAAATCTGACTTTCTGGTTCACTGGGCCTGACTCAGGCTAAACTGGGGTTTTTACTGGGCCTGGATGTGGGCAAAACAAGCCAGATGCAGAAAATACTACAAATAGTAGCAATATTATCTTAAGATGGAAATATTCAGTGTTAGCAGTTATTACCAAAGAGTATTTAATAGCTAGGCCTTTGGATATCGAGCCCAATTATTATACTAAAGGATGAGTATCTGCCATGAAATGTTGCATACTGTTCTTATAAATGCATATGACCCATATAAATCTTGTTATGGTTCACTTCGTGCATACCTGGGATTTTGTTTTGCTTTTAATGAATTACTCTTTTCTACTGGTGTTGAGAAAGTTTTATGTGTCTTATTGACCAGTTCATGGAGACAAATTCTATTGCTCCCTGGCCTTCTCATAGAGCATCAGCCTGCTCTTCCCCATACCTAGTAGTTGAGCATGTGAAAGTTTTTGTTTAATTACATATGTAAAAATGTTATTAGACTGCATTTTGTTAAAACCCAAATACTGCAAAAGGAAATTTACCTGGACCCAACAACAATTTGCAGTGTAAGAGGCATGGCTGTATTAGAGACATGTGACTTCTGGAAAATTATGATTGTACCTCTTTTGTAAATAAATGCTTAGAAGGAAATCTGTAACTAACTGCCAATGAAAACACATATTTAGAGGCTGCACTTCTAGAGATTCCTAATATATGTTTTATTTATAGTCTGTTTATTTGTACCATCTTTCAAAGCCATGAAGATGAAACATTTTTTTCAAAGGAAAGAGAACTCAAACATTTCAAAAAGTGTAAGGAGCATAATTTCCAATAACTGTCACTATTTTAGGAATGGGATTATAGGGTATGTAGTCAATGTCGTAGTTTTTGTATTTATCTAGGACTTATGCCTGTTAATAAGTGGGTCCCTAGCATTCATGGTATAGCAACTGTGCCGGTGCTCTACAAAAGTCACAGCCAATGAGACAGAAGCATCGCTGTCTTCAGTAAGCTTACAGCCCTGACAGTGGGGCAGGGCTAGGCTTACGGCAGTGCTCTCTGTAATCATCACACAACACAGCACCTGCTCGGTGTGCGCGGGGCTGTTCTGCCCCTTAAATACTTTTCTTTAGGCACAGTGCCTAGCACCTACTAGATTTCCGAGGACCTACATAATTCTTTGGGACCTGGAAAGAAACATATCCGTAGGCTCTAAAAGTGAGGAGAGGCCTCTGCAAATTGAAATTAACAGAGGTTTAAAACTTGACAAGATACTCATCGGTCTTCATTACTGTTCAGCTTAATAATCACAGTAAGTTTTGTCATTATTTGAAAATAACTTACAAGTTTTCATATCTCAAGAATTCTCAAGTATACACAAGGTCGCTGAGAGGTCATAAGCAATTCTAAGTAAAACCACAGTTTTAAAGCAAAATTCTAAAACTCCTTTCCAACATTGGACAGGAAAACATTACACATAACGTGGCATGAAAATGCACTTTGACGTGGCTGCTCTGACGTGGCAGCATTCAGAAGAGGCAGCAATCCCAGGTGCCACCTGGTTTAAGAGATCGAGAAAGGCTTCACATGGGAGACAGGACGGAAAACAGCTTTGAGGATATGAAGCACTTGAAAAGACAGAAATGATGAGAGTATGGTTCCAGTAGAGGGCACAAGGCAGATTGCATGCAGGGAACAAACCCCACCCAGTTGGAGGGTCACTGGCATTTCACAGAGCCCTGGAGTCTGTGTTTGAACTCTGGCTCAGCCACAGATTAGCCACATGACCTTGAGCAAGATATTTCATGAAACAGATTGTCTCTTCATCAGTTAAAGGAGAAGACTAATATTTTGAGGGGAGAGGGTTTAGGATTTATGAAAAAATACAGGCAAGACAGCATATTGCCTGACCCATGGCAGGCATAGAGAATGTCACACTAGCCTTCAGACTGGCAGGAGAGTCATATGTTTTTTGAAGGGAGTGGTGGGCTGTCAATCTTGAAAAAGAGTGTGAGCTCATCATTACTTCTTGTTCATTAAAAAAACGCAATTTATAAAATTCACTTGTCCCGCCCAGAATTCACTTTTACATGTTCAAATGGATATTAGAAGATAATTGGAGTTCATATTTTTATTGGTTAATTTTTAAGAGAGACAGGGAGAAAAACACTGATTTGTTGTTCCATCTGTTTATGTATTTATTGGTTGATTCTTGTATGTGCCCTGGCTGGAGACTGAACCTTCAACACGGATGTATGTGTCCAATGCTTTAATCAACTAAGCTACAGGACTAGGGCCAAGAAGTGGCGTTTAAATGTGGTTTCCTACCTTCTACATTTCAACATCTGTTTCCTGGTCACTTTGTAAATTTCATGACTCCCTCGCTGAAGTGATCGTGGATGTGAATTGCGAGCGTACATGCCTGCACTTGGTTATGACGGTTTCCTTCTCCTCCGGTTCCAGGCTCTTGTCTCACTTTTGAGTTCCTAGCGGAAGATAGTTTGGGAACTCCATCCCTCCCATCATCCTCAGTGGACCCCCATCTGTTTTCCTCCCTCCTAATTACTCCCAGATTCTCTGGGTGGTCCATCTGCAAACTAGATAATGGCCGCATGCTGCTCTCTGCCAGAGATGACTTTGTTCTGCTTGGCCTCCCCAGAGCTGCCTCACAATTGCTCCTTTATCACCTCTGTTTGCTTCTTTCACACCTGCTTGGAGTCCCGTGCACTCTGGTGCTGGTGGGAATGGGGGAGGGTAAGCCCTGGGATGGGGAGAAAGGGTCTAGATTTCTTCAGCTCTGTTCTTCCTTCTAAAGAGTTAGAGACTCCCTCGTTGGGAGATCTTGAGTATTTTGGTCTCTTCCCACATTCCTGGTTACTTATTCCCCACCCCTATTTGATTTTTCCATTTACTTTGCATCTCTCTAGCTGTTAGTCTGGCACATGGTAAAAGTACCATGTTCGTTTGTTAACTGACTGACTGGAAATGCAAAAGTCCAGTCAGGTGGCTTTGAGGGAAGGGAGGCAAACCTGCATTATCTCTGCAGACCTGTGGGTGCCGGATGTGTTAGCTCACGTTGAAAGTGGCCACAGAGAGATGCCGAGAGATGTGAAGGTGGGCACTTGGCTCCAGTGAGAGGGCCACCTTTCTCACGACTTAAGAATAGAGCTAACATTTAGGGTGTTAGGATCACCCTACCCTTCCAAAGTTGGGCAGTCTTGTAGCTGTGGTCCTCCCAACAGCACACAGCCCATCCTGCTTCTGGTGCTGGCAGAGCCTCTCTCCCCAGGTGTGCTCAGCATCCCCAAGCATCCCAGGGTTCCTCAGCTCAGTTCTGAAATCCTTTAGGACATTCTGCCAAGTCATAAAACCCAGGTCCAAGTCACTGGCAAATATTCTTGCAGTTTTTCTCCAGAATGTACGCATAAGAAATAGAACAAAAATCTCTTTAAAAACCCTTTTGTGCCAAATTTACAATTACAATTTGAAATGGTAGCAAGGGAGTCTAATCATCCCTCCAAGCCCTTTATTTATTCAGTAAAATACTTGAATATTTTATTGATCTTGTCTAAGCTCCAAACTTTTACACTATTTTGGTAAGCATTAAAATTTTATTAAATACTTCTGTATGGTCTCATTGAAAAATCTTGTCTTCCAAAATTAACCTGGGTAATTTATGCATAAATAAGCCTGTTCTTATGACTTAGATAAAACTAGAAAGTATTTTCTGTACTGGAAATGTAGTGAAGTAAGAAAATGCTAAAGATAATGAACAAAAATATTTTTCTTCTTCTTAAAATATATTTTATCGATTATGCTATTACAGTTGTCCTTCCTTTCCCCCTCTACCCAACACCCCCCTTCCCTCCAGCAGCACCCCCCCAGTTCATGTCCATGGGTCATGCATATAAGTTCTTTAGCTACCCTACTACCCATACTGCTGTCAACATACCCCTGTCTATCCTGCACCAACAAATTTGCACTACCTAATCCCTGTACCCTTCCCCTCACTTTCCCCCTCCCCCTCCCAACTGATAACCCTCCAAAAGACCTCCATATCTATGATACTGTTCCTGTTCTGCTTGTTTGCTTAGTTTGTTATTTGGATTCAATTATTGATAGTCATGAATCTATTGTCATTTTAATGTTCATCATTTTGATCTTCTTTTTCTTATATAATCCCTTTAGCATGTCATATAATAATGGCTTGGTGATGATGAATTCCTTCAGTTTTACCTTGTCTGGGAAGCACTTTATTTGCCCTTACATTCTAAATGATAGCTTTGCTGGTTAGAGTAATCTAGGTTGTAGGTCTTTGCTTTTCATCACTTTGAATACTTCTTGACAGTCCCTTCTTGTCTGCAAAGTCTCTTTTGAGAAATCAGCTGATAGTGTTATGGGGTCTCCTTTGTAGGTAACTCTTTGTCTTTCTCTTGCTGCTTTTAAGATTCTCTCTTTATCTTTAACCATTGGCATTTTAATTATGATGTGTCTTAGTGTGGTCCTCTTTGGGCCCAACTTGTTTGGGACTCTCTGTGCTTCCTGGACTTGTATGTCTATTTTCTTCACCAAATTGGGGAAGTTTTCTTTCATTATTTTCTCAAATAGATTTCCGTTTTCTTGCTCTTCCTCTTCCCCTTCCAGCACCCCCATGATTCAGATGTTGGTACGTTTAAAGATGTCCCAGAGGTTCCTAAGCCTCTCATTTTTAAAAATTCTTTTTCCTTCCTACTGTTCTGATTGAATGCTTTTTTCCTTCCTGGTGTTCCAAATCGTTGATTTGATTCTTGGCTTCATCCCCTCCACTGTTGGTTCCCTGTAGATTTTTCTTTATTTCACTTAATGCAACCTTCATTTCTGCCTGGGTCTTTTTTATGCTGTTGCAGTACCCAATGAGCTTCTAGAGCATCCTGATAACCAGTGTTTAGAACACTGTATCTAACAGGTTGCTTATCTCCATTTTGTTTAGTTCTTTTTCTGGAATTTTGTTGTCCTTTCATTTGGGCCATATTTCTTTGTCTCCTTATTTTGGCAGCCTCCCTGTGTTTGTTTCTGTGTATTAGGTAGAGCTGCTTTGACTCCCTGACTTAGTAGTGAGGCCTATTGTAGAAAAACACACCTGTTAAATTGTATGGGGGCGGAAGCTTAGGTAATGGCCTGGGCAGAGCAGCCTGTGTCACAGCCCTGTGGCTCTGCAGGAGGGAGGGCTCAGATTGGACAATGCCGCTGCCTGGCCTCTGGAGTTTTTCCCGGAAAGAAGCTCTCTCCTGGTACTCATCCAGTTGCCAGTCACTTTACTTGCTCCCTGTATGCCACTGGTGCCCTTCCAGCTGTTGTCCTGGTGCTGAATCCCAGAGGGAGTGGGTCTACGTGAGTCCTAAGTCTGTTGTGGGCCCTTTAAGGAGAGTCTCTTGAGAATCCCCCAGTTTCTTCTGCCGCCTCAAGCCCCACTAGTCAAAAATGTTTTTCTTGATTTTAGTTTGTCTTTTCAGTGGAGCCTTTTTCTTGACGTGCTGTCTGTGCTCCTTACAGACACCAGACACGTTTTCATATTTGGATTGTTCAGAAGACCTTTCCCCCAGCCGTCTTCCCCAGGAATCTACCCAGAGATCATCCACTGTCCTCTGTGTAGAATAGGGTCCATCATTCAAATCCTTATTTTGCATGTGTCAAAAAAACGAGGAGCTAATTGGAAGAATTCCTTTTTTCAGTGTTTAACTAACATTTTTTCCCTCTGTATTCCTAAAGTGTAACACATGCTTTTTTTTTTGCTTTTTTTTCTTTCTGGTGGAAGAAAACCCATTAGTGGCCATTTACCTTTACAGATATAATTTAAACAAATGCCTAAAATGTCAGATGAAGAGGGAAGACTAATTTTTTTCCCCTTGAATTGTTCTTCTTTCTTGGTGGGGGGTAGGGGATGTCCTGTGTTTTAGGTATTTTGGAAAGCAAGAAGAAAGATGAATACATTTGATGAAAACATCCAGTTTTCTACTTATATACAGTCTGAATAAACAACAAAGAGACCCTTGTTTTGTTTCAGATCTTCTTTCTGTTCATCACAGTTGAGGGGAGGGTGGGGGAGGCCCTGGGCTGATTTTCTCCAGTTTCAAGGTTCAGGAGCTCTGGTTGTCCCCCCTGCCTTCTGCCAGCAAGGTGGCAGGATTCTCGTTCCTTAAGTGCTTTCCCCGCTGAGTGTAGCTTACTCTGTGCCTTTGGTCAGATCATCACCTTACGGTGCGTGATCACTGAATCTCCCTTTCGATTTTATGTTCTCCCTGAATGCTGATGCACGAGCTCTGCAAGCCCAGCCCATCCGACTCTTGGAAATTCAGTTAATGAATCTGATTCACTCCTCCGTCTGGACGGCTATGCTCTCCCGGCTCCCATTTCATCAGGGTTCCTGCTACATAGGCAGGGCGCTGGTCCAAGCTGGTGACCTGGGAGTCCCAATACCGGACAGAGCCGGACACACACCAGCAAGATCTTCAAACAAATGAGATATCATCCCCCGTCCAGGCAGCGCTGTCCTTGTGCTCTTTCTGAAACCACTTATATTAAAAAACAAAAACTCCCCAAATCATTTTGAGTGAGTACTCAACTGAAAAATATCTGTAGCCCTGGTTAGATGGCTCAGCTGATTGGAGTGATGTTCCATACACCAGAGCGGGCGCAGGTTTGCTTCCGGGTCAGGCATGTTCGGGAGGTGCCAGATCTGTGTTTCTCTCTCACATCCACGTTGCTCTCTCCCCCTTTCTTCTTCCCTTCCTCCCTCCATTTCTCCCTCCCATCCTCTAAAATCAGTAAGCATATCCTCAGGTGAGATTTCGTAAAAACTCCTGTATGCTTTTGTGTTTAAGCAGAAGCCCTTTGCTCTTTAAACTAATGTTTAAATTTTATTTTATTTTTCTTTTAATTTTTATTTATTGATTTGAGAGAGAAATACTGATTTGTTGTTCCACTTATTTATGCTTTCATTGGTTGATTCCCGTATGTGCCCTAACCAGAGATCTAACCAGCAACTTTGGCATTTAGGGACGATGCTCCAGCCCACTGAGCTCCCCAGCCAGGGCTAAACTAAGATTTAAAGATATTGTCACACTTCCAAATCAAAACTGGTACAACTGCTGAGTTAAGATAAATATAAACAAACCCCCAAATAGGAAGTATACCAGCTTTATTGTGTATTATTTCTCCAATATGGACTTTATATTTTTCAGGAAAAAAAATATTTTTCTCATTGGCAATGCAAGTTTCTGTCTTCCCTTTGTTTCCCAGCTCTACTTCCCACTCTTGTTTCCCCTAAAGTATCCATGAGTTTTTTTGTTTTGTTTTGTTTTTAGCTAAAAGGGTAGGAAATTATGGCATCACTTTGGTGAATCTGTCCAGGCCAGGTGGCAAATGTCTGCTTCCAAGCCCTGGTTAAGATTTACTTCACTCCAGCAACATTTTTTCCATGGCTGGGTCATGACGTAGAGGAAGGAGCACAGACCTTAGCGACAGACAGACCTGAGTTGGGCTCTAAGCCCTGCCACTCACTTAGCTGTGTGACCTTGGCTAGGTTATTAACTTCTCTGAATTTTAGTTTTTTCATTATACATTTGATTTTAGGTTTAAACGAAATAGTACATATTAAATCTATAGTGTACGTACATATTCAGCAAGTGTTAACACCCATATGTCTGTCCCCTGACTTGGAAGCTGAATAATAATTAAATTTCATTGACCGTTTTACTACAGATGAGTTTCCTCAGAGCACCCAGGGAGGGTGAGCACAGCAGGGTCTCTGGTGCACATCTTCGGGGCACACCCCCAGGCTGCAGACCAGGCAGCCATCTGGCTGAGCCCGGGCACATCAGAGCAGTGTGGGCAAGCCGGTGAGCACTGAGCTTTGGGATGGTGGGTATCGCAGAGACTTCAAAATCCTGGCCATTTCCCAAGTCATTCTGTTTGCAAAGGGGAGGGCGTGCCAGCCGGGCCACCTCCCCAACTACAGACTCTCCAGCTGAACAGCTCTCAGGGCGTCCATTTGAAACGCAAATGCTGAAGCCCCTGACTCTTGCCTCAGAATGAGACCTTCCTTTAGGGTTCTAAGCTCCTGCAATGACAAGCCGTCCCAGTGCCTCAGACAGCTCTCAGCCTCATCTTGTTTCTTCTTTTTCTTTGCACCCAGAGGGACACTGGTCTCATGTGCCTTCCTGTAAATGGGCAACTTTGCATCCACTTAACTAGAGCCCTGCTTTGGAGATCAGTTACTTATTTCGTGTTCTGCAATCCTAACTGGTCTGCCCATGGGGCACCTTTCCCTCACGTTGTTTCCCAGGGACAGCCCTAGCCATGCCACTCTCTGATTTGAAACCTTTGATGGTTCCGTGTTGAACCAAGTACACATGAGGACTGCAGAATGGTTTCGGCCTCCTCTTCCTGTTGTTACCTGTATGCGTCTTAGCCTGCAGTCCTCCCTGGCCCCCCGCCCCAGCCTCCCCACACCAGGCTTGACCATGCTTCTCCCTGGCTGATGCCGCCCTGGGCCCTCCTCTGCGGACTGCTTTTATACACTGTACTGGTACTGGGTCGGCCCTGGGTTCTTGGGGACAAAGGAGACCCCTGTCCCAGAGCAGATGTTTCCAGCTCCAGGCCCACTCTCTGACATCACTCCAGTGTGTGTGACTTTTCCCACTACGCTAGTGTCAGCCTGGACTTCCCTTAATACATTCATCTGAAAAGTGTTTTTAAATTATTCAAATATTCAACATACCCAATAGTAGAGAGACTAGCACAACGAACTCCCAGATACTCATCGCCCAGATTCAACACCTATCAAGATTTTGCCATAACTGCTTCATCTAGCCCATTTTTGCCCTGTTTTTTCTTTGCCGAAGCATATGAGAAGCAAATCTTAGACCTCACAACATTTTCCCCGTACACACTTCAGGATGTAGTTCTAAATATCGCATTAAGTATTTTAACATGTATTAGAATGAATGCATATTATACTTGTCTATGTTATTAAATGTAAATACTGTAACTCCAATGCCTATTATAATATGAAATATTAACAGTAATTTCTTGGTATCAACCATTATCTAGTTTATAAACAGCTTTTCTGGTTTGTCTCAACCCTATCTGTTTAGGGTTTTATTAAGCTTGTATTAGAATCCAGACAAGACCCAAATTTGGTTGCTTGTCCTTGTTTGCAATGCCGTGGGCATAACAGAAAGTACGGCATGCCCCATTTTATTTTTCTCATAATGATTATCATCATGTGCCGCGAATGTGTTTCCTCCTGTGCAGAAGAGAGAGTGCAGCCCAGAGAGGCAGTGTCACCCTCCGGTGTCACCCAGCTGAAGGCAGAGTCTGGACCCAGGTCTTCTAAGTCCAGGCCTCTTTCCAGGAAGCGAGGATATTGAGAGTCACCCGAACGCCCCCAGTTTCCATTTCACCTTTACCAGTCAGCGTGCCTGGAAGGCAGTGCAGCCCCCGAGGGATGCCTGCCTGGGAGCCCGGGGCCCGGAGCCCCATCGGAGCTGCAGGAAAGGGTCGGAGTCTGCCGTTTACATCACAGGCAGGACTCCAAGGGCGCTAGAGAAGAATAGTTGAATGCGGCCGCCTTTCAGATCCCTGTATGTAGAAAGAGCATGGAGCAAACAGAGAAACCGGACCCTCCGCTAAAGGGAGACAGGTGCCAAACAACCCGACAACTTCAGAGCAAATAAAGACAAGGGCGTCGGTGAATGCTGTTAACTGCTTCGATCTAATTCAGAAAGGAGGAGCCCAGTTGAGAAAGGTGATTTCCGGCCAGAGTCACCTGCATGGAGGCTGGTGTGGTCTAGAAAACAAATTAAGTGAATGTGTGTAATTCCGTGTAGGGAAGAACCTTGGGCAAGGCCTAATGCACGCAAATATTTTCTTTCAGACAACAGGGAGAGTCCGTAGGAAAACAGTTGAAGAGTCAACAACACTTCCAGGGTGAACCTGTAGCCTTTCTGACAAATGCACAGAACAGATGAGGAAATGCATTGGTGGACAAAGGGAGTAAATGATCCAAGAAATTACAGAAAGGCTGACTGATCCCCCAAAGGGTGCTTTCTGGTGACTGCATCCTGGGCACAGGAAGGAGAGGTTGAGGAAAATAAACTCTTAAGGAAGCAAAACACATAATTAACATTCAGTTAACGCCTAAGCTGCCTGTGTCAACCAAAAATAATTGATTCTGTCTTCTTTTATGGATGTTAAATCCCAAGTGCCTTTCTTGTTGTTGTAATGGGCTGGTGTTTAAAATTTAAACTTTTATAAAATCCATGTGTTTTTTGTTGTGAAGCACGAAAAGAACTTGTTCACCTTTAAGTGGTGATGTAGCTGGGCCAGAAGTCTACTCAGGAGCGTAGCCACTGCCCACTGCTGTAATGAAAGGATTATAGCATCTTTTCTAAATGGAGAGGGATGGGAATAAACAGTTCATTTCTTGTGACACAGGGAGGTGACCTGACAGGTGTGGAGGTGGGTTCACTGTTAGTCAGTCAATGCTTCGCTGACAACACGTCCTCAGACTGTATTTTAGGATGACCTGAAGAAATTTATTTTTGGACTAAGACCTAAGTTAATGTCCACTTTCTCTATTTACCAGTAAGACCCCTTTTCGAAAATCATTTTTACTCATGAAGTTGATGTCAGTAACTAACTACTGCTGATGGCTCATGGTGTCCCTTTGGAAATAATATGAAATATTTTAATCCTTCTTTTTTGAAAATTGGTTTTATTTAATCCATATGAGATACAATAGAAATATTCAAAGGTAGATTTAAAACATTTTTTTCCTCATGTAAGTCCTATGATTTGGATACTGATATTCTACATTCCAAGCAGGGATTAGCTCTTCCAAGAGATTCTTAGAGGATCTTGGCTAATCACTTTTCTACTTCATTATCAGTGAGTTGTTTGCTTTTCAGTTTGACTCCCCTTTTTTCCGTGCCCCCAACTGTGACGGATCACTGAGAGTAAACCGTTCCAGCTGCCTGAAAACGGGGGACCAGGAGCAGCCATTCTGAAACTGACTTACAGTTTAGACAGAGCCTGGGACTAACTGGACTCTACTGCCCCTTTCTCAGTGGGTCACTCCGAAATCTTTGAGGAGGCTGCAGAGAGAAATGCAGACTTTCTGGCACCCTGAAGGCTGAGGCGCGAAGTTGCTCTTGTAGTGCATATAAGAGGGCTCCTGAGTCTCCTGGATGCATTAGGCTCAGAAGAAAAAGGAACTCAGAGGGCGAATGCTGGCCGGTTTTCCTTGACAGTTGGTGTCTGCTTCGGCATCGACACTACTCCGGACCTGTCCACCCCAGTCTCGGGCACGGTCACTGCTGTAAGGAGCAGTGGTCCCCATCTCTGTGGCTGGCACGGGGAAAGCTAATTAAGGCCCCTTTGGTCACAGATGAACATGATATCTGTGACCCTGGGGTTGAGAAGAATGTGGAGAACGTGTAAAAGTTATAGCTAGGAGATGGTCAGTGTAGCGGGAATCACTGCACTTAACAATAATAGATTTGGGGGACTTTTGAAGAGATTTCTCTATTAGCAGAAGCAGAAAAAATGGCTGTGTCCCATGGTAGTGGACATGGGAGTAAATCCTTCTCAAGGCCAGAACACAGGACCCAGGAACTCTTATCACAGAGCCTTGTTCCTTAGCCATTCAGTGAGTCCCAGTGAAGCCTGCCTTCTCCAACGAGGCAGTGATAATAGGGTTATTTGGTGTGTTTTCCCTTTCTCTAGCAATTAGGATCAGCTCAAGACATCTTAGGTGGTAGTCATTGGGAATTCACAGTTGCTGATGAGTCAACATGTTGGCCTCACAGCAGATAGAATCAGTGATTGGCTTAATATGGGACAACTCATTTATTGAAAACTGAGGACGTGCCAGGCCCAGGTGTGGCATAAAATGAGACAGACAGTCTCCCACTTTGTTAAAGCTCACATTCTAGTGGGAGTGACAGACAATGAACAAATAAGTGACTAAACGAGAGTGTCAGTGAAGACTGAAGAGGAAAAAGGAACAGGCTTGTAACAGGGAATGGATGACTGTGTTTAGGGGATAGGAAAGCTTCTCGAGATGACACACTGAGGCCTGAATAAAAGACACTGCCCACTCCGCAGAGATCTGGAGAAGCAGCATTGCAGGCAGCAGGGATTGCTGGTGGGAAGCCCCAAGGCGGGACACACTTGGTTTGGCCAGTGCCTTTCAAAGCACTGGGCAAAGCTGGTGAAGAGGCAGCAGGGGCCGGTCACTGGGGCTTTGTGGGCAGAGATGGGGATCCAGACCCAGGGAAGGGGCTCAAGCAAGGGAAATGTATGTTCCTTGTTTTCTAGAATATGTGATGCCCAGGCCATTTTAAAGCTGTAGAATGCCATTCTCAAATTAAAGAGCTAAGTAAAATCCCAACACATAAAACAAAGTATTTATTAATATACATTTATTAGAAAAATTCAAATTAACACATTTGTCTTAAAGCCAGTAATAACAGATGATTTTCAAAATGTCAAAAATTTGAAATCTGTGTTATGGAGGACAGATGCCTTATATTGTCTATATCTAATTTTTTTCTATTTTCTTTTGGGTTGTATCAAGAAAAACCCTGATGTACCAAGATTAGTTGCCAATTTTAACAGTGTGTCACAGTTCACCTTTTCAGCTCAGAAAATTTCTCTTCCTTGTTCTTGATTATATTTCAAATAATAATATCTTTGCTTAAATTAATATGTAAAATATTATAAATAAGATGTAAATACAATTAAATAATGATATCATGATCTTAAAATAACTATTAAGTAATGTATGTAATATATAAATATAAACAATACTTAAATAATATAAATTTGTGTAAATTTCTTATCATCAGTGTACAAGTCCGATAAAGACGTGACCAACAGTTTGTGTAAGCATTAATCTCTGAAATAGCATCACGTGATAAACCGATTGTCCCCTTGCTATATGACTGCCATGCACATAGGAGTTTAGGTCAAGCAATGCAGTTGGAGCAGAATAGGCTAAATGTCAGTATTATTTTATTTGAATGGACTCATAAGAATGCTTTGCAAAAAACAGTATATAACTACAATCTCTCTAATAAGCAACCTGCTCATAAGATTAAATATCAGAACCATTCATCTGAGATCTTTACGGAAACAAGTTAACTTGAAAACATTTGTGGTTTTTAATACATAAAGATTTAATATGAATTATATGATTTATATATCATTTTAAATGTTTTAAAAATATTTAATGTATATAGAATATGAATTTAAAAACTAGTGTTTGAAAGAATAGTAAATAGTGCTGTAACCTTAAAAGCATATATTATCTTTTATTTCAATCTAGTCACAAAGTCTAGTCACACACATTCTACAAAACTTTGAAGTCTTTGGTAAGAGCATACACTTTAGAGAGAGGAAATAACACAATTATTTTAATATTATTTATACATCTAGTAGAAGACTATAAAGTGAATAATTTTGGTATTTAAATTAAAAAGTATTTAAATAAGAGTTTTATATGTAGTCATTGAATTTACTGATAAATGTAGCTTTTAATTACTAATGGAATAAAAAAATATTTTTAAACTACCACATACTTCTTTTTGCAGTTCATCAGAAATAGTCAGGATTTCAGACAGAAGAAATTTTAGATATTCCATATATTTCTAAAGCAATAGTTGTTTTTTTTATTAAAACCTTGGTATATCACCCAGCTCTTTTGTCCTCCTGGCTATGTTCTACCTATTCAGAAAGCACTTGCTTTTTTAAAAAGAAAGGAGGACAGGACCTTGCTGAAAGTACTTTTGTCATGTGGAACTTGGGCCCATTGGCCCATTGTCCAAGCCATCATCTTTTCTCCATCCTTACAAATCTATTGAAAAGTGGAGAACTACCTAAGTCGCCACAGGCAGGGGACAAAGCCCTTTGCATGCTCCCAATTCATGCGGTGACTTTCACACACTGCTAGATGAAAGACACCACAGCTTTCAAAGGCCAAGAAGTGTCGCAGGTTGTGTGCCAGCCTTGCTGCTGCCGTGTTACTGGACAAATCGGTCAGGTTCTTGGACCAGACATCTAAGATATTTTGTATAGGCAGCATCTGAGACACAATGCCTTTTCAAAGTAAAATCCAAGTGAGCTTTTTCTTTGACAACCCAGAGAAATGCGACAGGTAGAGGGTTCTACTCCTCTGGCCTCTTCCTGTAGCCATAACCGTGCCACCCCAGGTCAGCTGGCTGAAGCCCACATTTCTGCTGCTTCTCAAAATTTTTTAGTTTCTTCAGTACTTGAAAATGAAAATACTCTTTTCTCTTCAAAAACAAGTAATTCGTATCTGTGCTGTTTTGCAAGGAGTGTCCGCAGGCAATGCTCGCTGTCGGATCCCAGCTGAAGGGTGTTTTGAGGGCCTTCAGGAGATCTTCCAGTCGGCGCAGCAGCCGTCCTCACTTACGTACTTTACATCCAAGGTCCTTAATGTCTCTTATAGACCATTTTTCCTTCTCCCCTGTCATGCGGTATTCTCAAAGGGCATAAACACATCATTCCATCAAGTTTACCTCATTTTTGGGTCACTGCAGTATTCCTTGCATTAATTCCTTTCTTGAACACAGCAGCTTATACCACGTCTAGGCTTCATGTTTTCTGACTTTGTTCTTTTATAGCCTTGTTGGAGCATGTCCAACTCATGACCTCATTAGAAATGTTGTAGAGGCTCTGATGCACCTTCTGTTTATCCATCCTGATTTTCTGTGCTGCTGTTCACGTTAGTGTCAGCAGTAAATATTTTTATATTTCTAACAACTGAGATGTGTGTGTGTGTGTGTGTGAGAGAGAGAGAGAGAGAGAGAGCAGCATTTCCCATCAATTTCAGCCATTGACAAGAACAAAAGAAAATCAAGTAACAACAGCGAAAGGAAAACCTACTCATAGAATTCACAGTGAAGTTTAGAATCTGTTCTCCCAAAGCTCTGTCCGCCCACTTGCGCACAGTGCAAGACACAATGAGCTTTTAATTTTTGTTTTCTTCTATAAACCAGTACCCATTCAGGTCTAAACTCTTGCCGACTTTTTTCACAAATCACCCACCGAGCGAGTGGGATCATGGTTGTTCTTAATGGCAGTGAGTGGGTAATATCCTGTTGTTGAAGGTCATGTTTTAGAAATAGATTTCTCTGACAGAACCTCGGTGCATTTTTCTCCAAATCTTCAGGGGTCAACTCGGATAAAAGTAAAGCTTTTGAGAATTTTGCACATGTAGTTGCCCATATGTATTTGCTCACTCGGAGATGCAGTGTCGTCATCCTTCATGGTGACTTTAATCCAGGCAAGTGCACGTATTAAGCCCTTGTATTTTGCCAGAGATGATGTGAGGCAGTAAAAAAAAAACAACAAAAAACAGAAAGGGTGAAGTAATGATGGCAGATGCGTAGGTAGAGATGGGAATACAGTGTGAAAGTGTTTTGATCAAGTGATGGAGAGACTCCCAGGAGAGTCCAGTATGAAACAGAATTTGTTATCAGGGGGTCAAGCAGGGGAAGGGGATTGGGCTGTGGGGATGACTGGGCTGATGTAAAGAGCTTTCCTGGCACAATGAAAAGTTCAGTCTGATAGGCTGAGAGTCCGAGATGGTGGTGAGAAGTTAGATGGGGTAAGTAGGTAAGGGCCAAATCATGTGACCTGTGATGAGGTTGGAGCTTTACCCTAAAAGCCACAGGGAGCCATCAAAAGCCTCCCTCTGAGAAACAGCTATAGAATGAGTTCTTTGAAGAGAGAATATTAAAAAGACCCACTTGGCCTGTCCTCACCAAGGTCTCTAGAGTTTGGCCATGTGACTACAGAGTTTCTGTGTCCCCAGGACTCCACTCCCATCAGGAGTATTGGGATGTGCATATTTCATCTGAGAGTGTGTGGAAGTCACCTCTCACCCCCCCTCTAGAACAACTTAATGTTATAGAAACGTTTTCTCATAGTGGCCCCACACTCTTTCTGAGGAGAAAAGAAAATTGTAGGATAGTTAGAGCCTGGCAGATAGGCACGAAGCAACCAAATGTGCACATTTAGAATGATGCCCCTTCAGCTGACCATAAACTACCCTCTAGCGGAGGAGTTCATGGCACTGCTAACATGTGGGATGTGGTTCCTCGTGCAAGACCTATTCATTCAATGGAGATAATGTGTGTTCGTGACAAGAACGGGAAAGCTGATAAAACCTATATTACTGTTATGAATTACACCCAAAAAGTGAACTGTAAAAAAGAACCACTAGACATACCTCAAGGTCACAAGGCGAAAGTCACATTCTGTTGGTCTTCTCCTCCATTTCCTTTCAATCCATTCTCCTGCTCTCTGTCCTCAGCATGTACTCTTGGTTCTTTAAAGTCTGTCCTTGGGCCAATGGTTCTTCATTATTTTGGAAAAAGAACTAGTAACCATGTAGGATAGTTTCAGTTGCAAGTAACAGAGGCCCCAGTTCAAACGGCCCTTCAGGACGCAAGACGTCCCCGACTCATCCTGCTGCGGGGCAGTCACAGCCGTGCGTCCCTAGCCAGGAATGTCATCAGGGAGCCAGTTTGTTCCCATCTCTTCACTTTGCTCCAACACTTTATACTCATTCTTTCCCCCACCCCTGTCATGGTTACAGGGAGGTCACCCAAAGGAGGGGGAGAGTTTGCCTGTCACAAGCAGTTAACAAGTTCCTGTTTTCCTTGGTGGGGCCACCCTGAGCCAAACCCTACAGGCGGGGAAATGCCGTGGTGGCCCGGCGGAGGCGCGGCTCAGAGAATCCGTCTCTTTTGGATGTTTGGAGCGTCACCCTGATACTGCTCAGCGGGGAAGGGAAGAAGTGTCCACTTCAGACCTCTGATGATCTGACGGAGGCTGTGCCCCGTCTCCCCACATGTTGATTTTGCATTAGATTTTTAAAGGATTCGCCAACCCCTGACGACTGTCATCCTTAGTCATACAAAAAGAACGTTCTTCCCAGAGCAGAGATGCATCTTGCTCTTGGATTTCAGCATTGTCCTAGATTGTGTATCCATTCAGGTAGTACAGTTATCAAACACCAGGGATAAGTTGTGGCCTTAAATTGTTATTTCATAATTTTTATGGATGACCCAGAGAGAGGCCAAGTAATAATAGAAAAATAACTTCAAACATTCAATTCATTTTTTTTAAAAATTGCAATTCAAAGGTTTTGTCCCCCACTGGGAAAGGAAAAGGAAACGTCATTTCCCTCTCCTGTACGCCATGTATTTTTATTTTTTTACCATGTCTTCCACAAAGCTAGCCCCACATCAGTTGCCATGAATCTTTCCACAGACTGTTAGGTACCAAGAGTAAAGTAATCTCGCCAGACCTGTCAGGACAGCCTCACACTGTGGGATCCAGGTCAGTGTTTTCAGTGAGAGCGCTCCTTCAAACTGGAAAACATGAGCAAGCAATGATGTGGCAATCATCTTATTTTGCAATTTTAAAATAAATGGTTTGCCAGAAATACCAGGCAGGTTTAACAGCTGGGCTTCCTGGACAAAGGCAAGGACCTGATCTCTGAAGAACCCCTTAGCTCTTGCCTATGCATGTGCTGATCAGTTTTCAGGAAACCCCGCTTTAGCAGTATTGAGAGAAGACCCTGGCAAAGTCTGTGTGGTGTCACCTCACTCCCCATCTCTACCTGGATGACACTTTTTTAATGATGAGGCCCCGAGAGGATTTGAGGTGTTATCAAGAGCACCATGGCCAGCAGCCAAGTGAGAGGGGGGGTCCTATTTCTTAGCCCCCTGCAACCCAGGCTGTAGGCCTGGGTCTCCATTGATCAGCTCTCAAACGGCACCACAATGTTAATTTTCCCTTTTCACTCACCTTAACTCTCAACGGTCAACATCAAGAAGTCACCTGTGGTATGGTTCTTGCTTGGTCCCCACTGACCTTTTCCACAGGTGTGGCCTCAATTGAAAAATCACTCCACACTGGCTCTCATCACAATGCTGTTTTAAAAACCGCCGTTATAGTCATCTTCTGCTAAACAATAGGGCTTACTTTTTTTGGATGATGCATTTTTCAAGGGACATTTTCACATATTTAGCTGAGCTGCTCGATCACAGGAAACAAAGTTGTAAACATCTATACAGGATTATGGATGGAAAATAATATTTTAGCTCCAACTGCAAAGCAACTCAGCTAGTTAATGGAGGCCTGTCACAGGTTAGTGACTGATGAGGGTCCAGCTCAAACACCTACCTGTGGGTGTCAGCCTCAGTGGGCTGTGTTCACCACCTGCCCCATAGTGTCACACACTCAGATGACTTCTCTGCTCTGAGAATGAAGACGCTGGGCCCCAGCACCTGTGTGTGAAGCTGGGGAGAGGCCTTGATTCAAGTGTGATGAGAGTGGCAGCCACACACTTTTTCTTATTCAGCTCAGCCTCCAATCTACGGTTACTGTGGTTATGACATGGAGGAATGTCTCGGCCCCATGCCACGTCCTACTCACAACACATCAGAAAAGGGAGGGAAGTTCAAGTGCACACAAATTACTTATTCCTATGGCTTTTTCTGAGTCTGCCTAAGACTTCATTGCAAATATTACATTCCCCCACTTGGCAGGAGGTGGAAGAAGGATGAGAGGAAAATACTTCCAAATGCTGGAGTTAGAATGGCTAGACTCCAGAGTACTCAGGACTGGTCAAGGCCATCAAACACCTTTCCTACTCATTCTCCAGGGAGAGAACTGCCCTGGGCCTGGTGGAGCGGGTGCTTCTTTGGAGAATCCACTCAGCTCCAGAAGAGCAAGTCTGGTACCTCCAGGTCCCAGGAAGGGTCCCTGAAAAGACCCTCTTATCAAGATGTCCTCATGGAGGTGGCACCAGCGTTTCTCTCCAGGCTGCAGCAGATCACCCCGGAGTGCATTCCTACTCACCAGAGCAATGCCAGAAGCTCCACATGGGGGGACACCAAGGAAGATTCCACAGAACCTGAAGATCATACCACTGCGACAAGTGTCCCAAGATCTTTAGGTATTTCTCTTGGTTAAAAGCCCACCAGAGAAGACACAATAATGAGAGGACATTTATTTGTGCCGTGTGTGACAAAGGCTTTGTCCAGGCCTTAGACTTACATGGACATCAGAAGATTCATGCAGAAGAGAAGCCTGTCGGGTGTGGCATGTGTGCCAAGTCCTTCAGCCACAAAATCAACCTTCTAACTCATGAGAGAATCCACACGGGAGAGAAGACCTATGTGTGTTCCGTGAGCCAGAGATGTTTCCGCCAGTCATCCACCTACCACCACCACCTGAGGACAGGCAAACTGTGTTCGGACGTGTTTCTTCTACACCCGAAGCGTCCTCTGGGTCATATATTTGAATGTCTGCGAGCATGTATATTTCCATAGTACTTCTCTATTTAGAACATACTTTATAACTTCTTGATCGTATATTCTATTCATTTTCTCGTCCTCTAAAATGTAAGTTTAAGGAGGGCAGAAAATTTCTGTTTTGTTCACCAAAGCATCTCAGGTGCCTACAAAGTGGCTGACACATTTTAAATGGCTAATAAATACCTGTTGAATAATTAAAAAAAAAAAAACCTCAGGGATCATGAGTTCATTCATCCCTTTATAACATCATATACTCACACCCACCTCATTCCAGTACGAACTTTAATCAACTCAAAAACATGACTAAAGTCTGTAGTTTAAAAAACAAGTTCTTGGACATGGACATCAGTGTGGTGATTGCAAGGGTTGGATATAAGGGGATTGAATGGTAATAAAAAAAAATACAATAATAAAAAATTATGTAATTAAAATAAAATAAAATAAAATAAAATAAAAACATTTTCTTGAAGTCCTCTAGCTCCCTGCATGAGCTGGGCTGAATTTTGAATGACTCACTCATGGTCTGAAGTCCTATAAACAATTACACAAGGCAGAGATCTACAAGATTTCCTCCACGTAATTCTTATCAAGAGAGCGCATTGTATTCCCACCGACTGGGCCGTGCACTTTCCCAGGGAGGCAGCATGAAGCAGGCGCCTGCATCCACTTTCCTCCTTCCCTCTCTCAGCCTTGCATGGCCACCAGCCCGCGTGTGAACTCTGGGAGAACATAGAGGTCAGGCTGTGCCAGGCACCTTGATCCCTCATTATCTTTAATTAGTGTTTAGGAGGTTAATCAGTAGTGAAGTTCATCTTTCTTTAATTACTTCTACAATTGAGCAGGGGAGCCTTGCGGCCAGCTTTGAATTATTCTGTTTGTTTGGATGCTTATTGGAATTTGTAAAGTCAAATGTTTGTTACCCAGACCCTGTATGTATTAAGGGGCTACTAGGAAAAGAGCGGAGAGGGTACCAGGAAAGTTACTTTTATTGTACTTAATTTTCTGATTAATGGGCCTACTAGAAAGTTTACTGTTTTAGAAGAAAATAAGTCATAAGAAATACCAACAGTTTCAAACTTGATCCACATTTTCTTAAGCTTTAATAGGCAAATTTGTTTTATTTTTCATATATAAGGGCAACTTAACATTCAAGGAATTTAATTGATTAAAAAAATACAATTCAGTCATTATCCTCATGTCTTTACCGTCACATGTTAGATGCTTTTCCAAGTCACATTTAATTTTCAATATTTTATGTAATAAAGCTGCCAACTACCCTCGGGAAATTATATTCCAGCCCAATATGCTTCACTGTTCAAAAACTGGAGTGGGGGAGGTGGGGGGGCAGAGCAGGAGAGAGCAATAAGAACAACTGTGAAAAACAATTGAACAACAATAAAAAAAATTTTTATTTTTAAACTGTCCTTAATACCTGGCTTAAATTTCCCTTTGCTTCTTTTGAGCACCCTGTGCTATTTCTCTCCTCCCGTTATTATCTGTGACCATCAGATACTTTAAATATCACTGTCACCCTGACCAGGTGACGCAGTTGGTTGGAGCATTGTCCCGTAAACCAAAAGGTCGCAGGTCAAGTCCTAGTCGCAGGCTCAACTCCCAGTCAGGGCTCATATCTGGTGGCCAGCTTGATTCTCTGTCGGGGAGCATACGGGAGGCAACCAGTCCATGTTTCTCTCTCACACTACTCTCTCTCTCTGTCTCTCTCTCTCTCTCTCTCCACCTCCCCCCCCAAAAGCAATGAAACATAATGTCCTCAGGTGCGGATAAAAAATTTAAATACCATCATGGCCGATTTATAAATAACCTTTCCACCCTCCTGAGTCTCTTCATCCCTCCTTCATTATATTCACATACTTGTCCCTTGTTAAAAGATAAACTGAGGCACACTGACATTTTTAATAGCTTATGGGAGCAAAAATCCATTTGAATCAGGCAGCGCCAAACTGGAAGTGGCCGGGGCGCTCCGCGGACTGGGGCTTGGGGCGTGACTTGTGCAGAGAAAAGGCGGGAGCACAGTAAGGAACTTACTGGTTGTTTATCTTAAAGCCCAGCTGGCAGTTCGTGATTGGTTGTCCGCGACTGGTTGTCCATGGGTTTTGATTGGTCACGTCGAGGCATTTCACAGGCTCCCATTTTGGTGTGCTTGTACAAGCTGCCCGGCCAACAGAGCCACCTTGGTCTAAGGGCCTTCCTGCTTCGTTAATTTAACACCTTGAGGCCGTTGTACTCAAGCTTCACGTGAGGGCGCGCTTTGTACCTGGGCTGCAGTTTTCCATGCATGCTATGAGAAAGTCACTCTTAGTCACATTGTCTGCATCTGTCTGACAAGTGACAGCCCTTCTTTGACAAAATGAGAATGTAGACTTGGTCATCCTATGGCCCTGGAAACTCCACTTTTTAAAAAGAAGCTCTTTCTGACAAGGGGTCTGGAGGTCAGGCCATAGTCCTCCTCTCCCTCTGGCAGAGGGTGCGCTCACAGAGGCCTTTGGAGAAAGAAAGACCAAGGGCCCTCTGGCCTTGGCATTTCCATCTGCGTCTTTGCTTTTGAACTTCCGCCCCTCCTGCATTTATTATTCATCGCTTCATTTCTTCAATCCTTCAAGAAACAGTTCTTGAGCATCTACCATGTACTGGGCACCATTTTGGGTGCTGGGCATGTAACCGTGAACAACAAGCAAAATTCTGGCCCTCGGAGAACTGATTGTACGTTCTCGTGAGGAATACAGACAGTAAACACAAGCTACGGCAGTGAAAGGTGGGATAAGGAAAAACAAGGCAGGGCGCGGGCGTCGAGGGGGAGGGGGAGGCGAGGTTTCCTAGCTGGCGGACAGAGGAGGCTGCTCTGCCTGCACCAGGGGACAGAGCCCCATGGGAAGAACACCTCAGGCAGAGAGGGAGCAAGTGCAAAGGTGGGGAACCATTAGAGTGTTCTCTGAATGGCAAGGAAGGCCATGTGGCTGGGGCAGAGGGAGGGAGTCAGGGAGGGGAACATAGTGGGAACCTGGGTTTGAGAGGAAGCCAGGATCTTGCAGTTAGCATATGATGTTGAGCCCAGTCCAGTGGGTGGAAACAGAACTTTAACAGACCTCTCTGCTTGTAAAGCTGCATCTCTGATTAGCATGGTGCTTCATCACTGTAGTGTTGTCTTATCTTGCCCTTTCACAAATGCCCCATCAGGAAATGCAGAGACTTGACTAGTCCCGCGTCGCACCTGGGGCTGATCAGCCCCCACTCAGCACTGTGCTGAGGCCTCTCTGGGTCAGCCAGGTGCCCCGCTAATTTATCTGTTCCTAACAGCACCGTGACTCTGACCTGACCTTCCATGGGCTCACCCACTGGACCAGGGAGCTCAGCCTTGTTTAAGAAGAACCTCACCACCTCATTGCAAGTCGTGGAATGAGGTAATGGTTTCCATATGTGCCGGGGCTGTCATTCAAATTTGACTTTGCCTGCTTGGCTAATGAGGTCAGACGGCTCTGCCTGTGGTGGACAGCCTCTCCCTTGGGTAGGGTGCCTGCAGGAGATGGATGAGGTCTCCCGCCCCCTGTTAAATACCGCTCAGCGATGTAGCGTTTCTTCACACTGCCTAAAAAGGATGACTGCAGAGAAACAGGAAATAAAAGCAAATGCATAAAAACTGAGAAGGATTTTTTTAATTTAAACTTTTTATTTTGAGATAATTGTGAGTTCACAGGCTGTCGTAAGACATAATACAGAGAGATTTCGTGTACCCTTTACTCAGTTTCCCCAATAGTAACATCTTGCAGAACTGCAGTAGAGTATCACAATCTCAACGTGGACATTAAGGCCATCAAAATACAGAACATTTCCAGTGCCACAGGGGTCCCTCATGTAGTCATTTTAGAGCCACATCAACTTTCTGCCCTCTCCGCAGCCCCTGGCAATCACCAGTCTGTTCTCTGTGTCTATAATTTTGTCATTTTAAGAATGTTATACGAATGAATCCTGCAGTATGGAACCTTTCAGTAGTGACCTTTTTTCTCTCAGCAAAATTCTCTAGAGATCCTGCTAGGTTGTTGTATGTCACAATAGTTTCTTCCTCTTTCTTGCTGAGTAGTATTTCATGGTAAGGACAAACCAAACTATGTTATACCATTCACCTGTTGAAGAATATCTGAGTTTCTAGCTTGGAGCTATTATGAATAAGGTTCTTGTAAACATTTGTGTACAGGTTTTTGTGTGAACATGTCTTCATTTCCCTGAGATAAATATCTAGGAGTACAACGGCTGGGTTTTTGGTAGTTGCGCATTTAGGTGTTGTTGTTTTTCCCTCTTTTTAAAACAACCACTTATTCAGCTCCCGATTCTGTGGGTTGGCAGTTGGGCTACACATTAGCCCAGGTTTATCTGATTTTTTTTGAGATGTAATTCAAATAATCTTCACCTTGTCAAAGTGTATAATTTAATGGTTGTTAATATAGTCACAAGGTTGTGGTATGTTTGTTTTTTTTTTAAGGAATTGCTAAGCCATTAGTAGAGTGGCCATTATATTTTACATTCCCAGCAGCAGTGTTTAAGTGAGCCAGTTCTTCTACATCCTTGCCAGCATTTGGCGTGGTCACTATGTTTTTCTGTTAGTGTTTGTGTTAGATGCATAGTAATAGCTCATTGTGGTTTTAATTTGCACTTCCCTAATTGCTAATAATGTTGAACATCTTTTCATGTGCTTATGGCCATCTGTATATCCTTTCTAATAAAATGTTTCTTCCTATCTTTTGCACATTTTTAATTGGATTCTACGTTTTTTTCTGTTGAGTTTCAAGAACTCTTTATATATTCTAGACATCCTTTTTCAGATATGTGGTTGACAAATATTTTCTCTTACTCTGTAGCTTGTTCTTTCAGCCTTTTAATAGAATCTTTCTCATTAAAAAAAGTTTAAAATTTGATGAAGCCCAAATTAATCAATGTTCTTTATGGATTACACATTTTGTGTCAAGTCTAAGAACTCTCTGCATAGTCCTAGGTCCCAAAGATATTGTTCTATTTTTTTCCTAGTGGTTGTGAAGTTTTATACTTTACTTTTAAATCTGCAATTTATGTTAAATTAATATTTGTATAAAATGTGACACTTAGAGATTTTGTGTTGTTTTGTGTTGTTTTGTTTTGTTTTGTTTTTTTGGCTTGTGCACGCATAGTTCCTCTAGCACCATTTGTTGGAAAGAGTATCTTTTTTCCATTGAACTGTTTTTATACCTTTGTCAAAAATCAGATGGGTATGTTTTGGTGAGTTTATTTCTCAGTTCCCTATTCTATTCCATCCATAGATCTGTTTTTCCTACAGCCATTGCCACACACACTGTCTTGATTAGTATCATAAGTCTTAAAATCAGCTAGAATGATTTCTTCCATCTTACTCTTTTTCAGAATTGTTTTAACTAGTCTAGTTCCTTTGCCTTTCCATATGGTTTTTAGAATAATGTTGTCTATATATACAAAAAAAGTTTGTTCATATTTGGACAGAAATTACATTAAACCTGTGTGTCAATTTGGGAGAGAATTAATATCTTTAATACTGAGTCTTCCAATTCATGAAAATAGCATGTTTGTCTATTTATTTAGATCTTTTTTGGTTTCGTTCATCAGCATTGTGTAGTTTTTAGCATACAAATCCTGTACATGTTATGCTAGATTTATACCTAAGTATTTCATTTTTTGAGCAATCATAAATTGCATTGTATTTTTAATTTCAGGATCCATGTGTTTATTACTAATATATAGAAATACAATTGATTTATATATGTTGGCCTTACATTACACAACCTTGCTGACCTCACTTATTCATTCTAGGAGTTTTATATGTATATGTGTGTTTTTTCCCCGTATTTATATATTTACATGTCTTGGTATTTTGTAGACATTTTATCTAAAAATAGGGGTGCTTTTATTCCTTTTTCCAGTCCATTTGTCTTTTCTTTTCCCTTCCCTTCCCTTCCCTTCCCTTCCCTTCCCTTCCCTTCCCTTCCCTTCCCATTACACTGGCTAGAACTTCCAGCACTCTGTTGAATCAGAGTGGTGAGAGTGGACATTTTTGCATTGTTTCTATTATTAGGGGGCAAGCACTGAGTCTTCCATCATAAAGTATTGTGTTGGTTGAGTGTTTTTTGTAGATGTTCTTCAGCAAATTGAGGAAGTTCCCTTCTAACCTCAGTTTACTATGAGGTCTTGTTTTTTAAACCATGAATGGGTATTGCATCTTGTAAAATGCTGCTTTATTTGCATCAGGTGATATGATTGTGCAATTTTCCCCCCTCTTTAATATCTTAATATTGTGCGTTACATTGACTGATTTTTGGATATTGAACCAGCCTTGTAGCCATGGAGTAAACTCCACTTGGTCATTTTTATAATCGTTGTTATATATTGCTGAATTACATTTACTAATATTTTGTCTATAAATTTTGTATCTATATTCAAGAGCAATATCGGACTATGCTTTTCTTTGTTCTTTTTTTTGAGGGGGTAATATCTTTGTATGGAAGAGAATGTATAGAATTAATGTTTAAATCGTTGGGTAGAATTCTCTAGTAAAGCCATCTTGACCTAGACATTTCTTTTTGGAAGATTTTTAAATTATGAATTCAATCTGTTTAATAGTTCTAAGGATATTCAAATTATTTCAAATTGTGTGAGTTTTTGTAGTTTCTGTTTTTCAAAGGATTGGTCCATTACAACTAAGTTATCAAATTTATGTGTATAGAATTGTTTGCAGTGATCCTCAATTATTCTTTTGATGTCTGTGGGGTCTGTGATGCCTGTAGTGATACCCCATTTTATTCCTAATGTTCATAGTAATTTATATATTTTCCCTTATTTTGTAAATCTTGCTCGAGTTTTATTAAGCGTATCGTTCTTTTCAAATAGCATACTTTTTTTCCATTGATTTTCTCTATTGTTTTTCTATTTTTGATCCACTGATTTCTGCCCTTATCTTTATTATTTCCTTCCTTCTCCTTGCTTTGGGTTTCTCTTCTTTTTAAGTTTCTTCAAGTGGGAACTTAGATTATTGATTTAAGACTTTTCATTTTTTCTACTGTATGCATTTACTGCTGTGAATTTCCCTTTCAGCAATAATTTAACTGTGTCCTATAAATTTTGATGTATTTTTATTTTCACTTAGTTCAGGTCTTTAAAAATTTCTCTTGAGACTTTCCCTTTGACCTATGGATTATGTAGAGGTGTGTTGTTTAGTTCCCAAGTGTTTGAAGATTTTCCTGTTATCTGTTACTGATTTCTACTTGGATTCCTTTGTGTTAGGAGAATGCATTCTCGACAATTTCAGTGCTTTTAAATTTGTTGATGTTTGTTTTATGGCCCAGGATATGGTCTGTCAGGGTATATGTTTCTTCTGCACTTGGAAAGGATGTATATTCTGCTGTCATTGAATGGAGTATTCGAAATATTGATTCACTCCTTTTGATTAATGGTGTTTGGGAGTTCCCTAATTTCCTTGCCAATTTTCTGTTTATTTGTACTATCAATTATTGAGAGAGGAATGTTGAAGGATCCCACTATAATTGTGATTTTGCCTATTTCTCCTTTCAGTTCAATCAGTTTTTGCTTTACATGTTTTGCAACTCCATTGCTTGGTACGTAGACGTTTAAGATTGCTATGTGTTCTGGGTGGATTGACCCTTTTGTCATTATATAATGTCCTTCACTGTTCCTGGTCATTTTCTTTGCTCTGAACTGTATTTTATCTGATACTAATGTAATTACTCCTGCTTTCTTTTGATTAATGTTCTCGTGATGTATCTTTTCCCATCTTTGTATCTTCTGTCTTCCTATATCATTATATTTGAAGTCAGTTTCTTATACACAGCATATAATTGGGTCATGCTTTTTATTCCACTCTGCAGGTCTGTGGCTTTTAATTGGTATATTTAAATTATTTACATTTTTTTATCCTCACCTGAGGACATTTTTTTTTCCTTTGCTTTTAGAGAGAGAGGAAAGGAGAGAGGGGAACATCAATGCAAGAGAGAGGCACCTATAGGTTGTGCCCCGTAAGCCCCTGGACAGGGTGTTGCAGGCACCTAGCTGGGGGAATCATACATGCCGGGACTGCAGCTCATGCCCACACCCATGTATGTGCCCTGACCGGGAACTGAACCCGCAACCTTTTGGCTACAGGACAACTCTTCAACCAGCTGAGCCACACTGGCCAGGGCTAGACCGTTTACATTTAATATTGGTATCTCAGAGCTTAAGTCAGCATTTTATCTTTTCGTTTTGGGTTGTTGTTGTTGTTTATTTATTTATTTTTTTTGTCTTTCACTTTTCTATATTTTCTTTCATTCTTATGGGTTTTATAAACATTTTTTAGAATTTTATTTTAATTTATCTATTGTGTTTTTTAGTGTGTCTCTTAGTATAGCTTTTTATGAGTTGTTCTAGTTATTACATTATGTACGAGGGGGGCCCCTGAAAAAAACAGAATTTATTTATTTAAAAAATTGTGTATTTAGTCTTACATGTTTAAACTTCAGTCACCTTCAAAGTACCCTCCATCTGATGCAATACACCTATTGAGACGTTTTTTCCACTGCTCAAAACAGGTTTTGACCTCATGGATTTTGATACCTTTCAGTGCTTCTGCCGTTTTTTTGTTTGTTTGTTTCACTTCTTCCACATCAGCAAAACATTTCCCTTCGAGGACTTTTTTCATCCGGGGAAATAAAGAAAAAAGTCACTCAGAGCGAGATAGGGTGAACAGGGAGGGTGGGGCACAGGTACCATGCCGTTTTTTCATGCCCACTCAGCACAGTGTGGGCAAGTGCGCTGGTAAGTCACCCATCATGAAATGGGCAGATATGCTGAAAGAGTTTAAAAAAAAAATTCATTGAAGATGAACACAGCCTCTCACAACAACACCAGCTGGCACACTGATACAGATGGGTTCCTAGAACACTTGCCTAATGGGGGAAGCCTGTACTACAATGGGCCTGCCCTTCAGAAGATAATTCTGGGTTTGGGGGGGGGTCCTCCTCGTATGCATTACTAATCACAGTCAATTGATGTTGTCTTTTTCCCAGTTTAAGTGAAGTATAGAAAACTAACCTCCTTTACATCTCTTTAATCATCCTCATTTATAATATAATTGTCTTAAATGTTTTCTCTAAATATATTTAGAACCTTATCAGACAGTGTATCATTTTTGTTTTAACTTGTCAAACATAATTTGGGGAGTTCAAGAGGAAAGGGAAAGCCTGCTGTATTTGCTCATGTTTTTGTTTACCATGTCCTTCAATCCTGCCTGATGTTCTAGACTTTTTTTTATCATTTCTTCTTTGCTCATAGAAGTTCCTTTAGCTATTCTGATAGTGACAGATTCCCTTAGATTTTCTTTTATTTGATAACATCTTGACTTCTTCTTCATTCCTGATATATTTACTCAGTGGACAGTTCTTTGCTTTCAGCACTTGAAAAATATTATGCTACTTCTGACCTCAGTAGTTTCTGAAGAGAAATCCATTGTCACTTGAGTCAGTTTTCTTCTACAGGTAGGGTGTCATTTCTCGTTGGCTAATATTGAGATCTTTGCCTTTAGTTTTCAGAAGTTTAATTGTAATCTGTTTTAGCCTGGATTTCTTTGGATTTTTTTCCCACTTAGGATCTGTTTAGCTTCTTGAAACTATCCGTAGGTTAATTTTGTCTCTCACAAAATTTGGAACGTTTTCGGCATTGATTTCTGTGAGTGCTTTTTCAGGCCTGTCCTTTTCCCCTTCTAACAGGTCCCTGAGGCTCTGTTAATTCTTCTTCAGTTTATTTTGTCTCTGTTACTCAGATTGGGCTCTTGCTACTGTTCTATTGAGTTGACCAAAAAGGTGGTTTACTTTTTTCCTTGAAATGAAAGACACATATTTCATTTTTGCCAACGATTTTATTGATTTGGATATTTTGAGTATGTTGGCTACCTCCCACATGGTAAGATGTTGATTGTTCCCAATTAATGTCTCAATTTGATTGCTATCAATTTCAACTGGTCTACCCAACCAGGGACAAATTTCCAGCAGAGCTTTGCAATCCACTTTTGACATATTCGATCAGTCCCAGCACCTTCTCTGTACTCTGCACACATCTGTTTTTGTGTATGTTTCAGTTGCTTTTTTACCTTTCTTGACATAATAAAGCATAATTATTATTATTAAAATGGCTGCACCAAAATTCTCCAATTTTTGGTGTTTGTTCTAATGCACACTGATAGGTCAGCTATCATACTGCAATCTAACAAAATTGTTTCGAATGAGGTTAAAAAGACAACTAAGCACTACTAGAACCATCTTACAGAAAAAAACAAACTTTTTGGCTAACCCAATATCTCCAATTCGCTGATCATTTTCTCTGTCCCGTCCAATCTGCTATTGAGCCCATCCACTAAGCTTTTTATTTCAGTTATTGTATTTTGGAGTTCTAAAATTTACAATTGTTTCTTCTTTATATCATTGCTAAGGCTTTGTTTTTTGTGTTTTTTTTTGTTTGAAGCACGTCATAATTTGTCATTGAAGCATTTTTATCAGGGCTGCTTTAAAATGTTTGTCAGATTATTTTACCACCTTTGTCATCTTGGTGTTGGCGTCTATTGATTGATTGTTTTTTAACATTCAGTTTGAGATCTTCCTGATTCTTGGTATAACAAGTGATTTTCAAATGGACCCTGAACACTTGGGCGACACATTACGTACGTGACACTGGCCTTGGTGGCAGCCCTCCTCTGGCCAGGAGGAGCTAATTCAGGTTCCCTAGTCGACCTCCATTGATGCCTACTGGATGAGAATGGGAGTTCTGTGCTAGCAGGAGCCTTCCTTCCCTCCAGTTCCTGGTTTTAATGGTCGGAGGAGACTTGAGACTGGAGAGAACTAGAGGAATCTATCTTTCTATTTTTGGAATGGAGTTTGTATTAAGTTAGGTAACCTTGAACCCTGTCTTGTCCTCAGCCAAACTGTCCTCGACTATTCTACGTAACCTGAATTCTTTTCTTAACAAAATGCAATATCCTATCTTTGTAAAGACCAGCAAAGTGTTTGTTTTTTCTCTCACAATAGATTCTAGAATTTGGAGTGGGCTTTCCTGCCCTGGAAGAGACTTGGGAATCCATAATGTTTAAAAAATAATACAGAGGCCCTGGCTGGTGTGGCTCAGTGGATAGAGCGCCGGCCTGTGAACTAAAGAGCTGCCAGGTTGATTCCCAGCTAGGGCACATGCCTGGGCTGCGGGCCAGGTCCCCAGTAGGGGGCATGTGAGAAGCAACCACACGTTGATGTTTCTGTCCCTCTCTTTCTCCCTCTCTTCCCCTCTGCCTAAAAATAAAATAAATAAAATCTTTTAAAAATAATGATAATACAGAGGCATTTATCTTAGCTGCTATTGAAAACTCACTCTGTCTGAGCTCAGTGCTGGGCCTTGTGGACAGACACAAAGACAATGCCAGGGTCAAGCTTTGGAGGAACATAAATATGTCAGTGAGTCACAGCCCAAATCAGTAAATATGAAATACAAATGCAATTTTATGGTATACATACCCATTTCCTGTGTCCTCAGCCCAGGGTAGGTCCTGTGAAAATTGCAGAGAAAGTATAAGAGCGTGAACCCTCTGCTTGAATACACAGATAACGTGTTGCTGTTTCTAGGAATCATCACTTACCTTACCTCTTCACCCTGCCTGCTCTGCAGGGGTTTCTACAGACTGAGGAATACAGAGTGGCATCTTCAGCTTGGACCTGTCTAGACCCAGTGTCCCATAGCCTCCTGAATGCCCCAGAGGCAACCCCAAGTCCCACGTTCAAAACAGGACTCATTGTCTTTCCCACTAAACCCCTTGTTCCTCCTGTGTTTCCATCTGGATGATCAGCAAGGAGTCATGGCTCAGGATACAGATTCAATGTAAATAATTCTTCAGGTCTTCCTGAATTTTCTCTGAGCTCTTCACTCCTCCCTTTTACCACTGCTGAGCCTCGTCCACACTCCATTATGCATTCAGCAAGCACCCAGTGCCATGAGGTGTGTCTGCATGGCCGAGTCACCTTGGAGACTGAGAGCTTCCCGAGGGCGGGGCCTGTGTCGTAGGTGCCTTGGTCTCCAGCACTGGGCCTCATACAATGGGCGCAACATAAACACTGACTGAGAAGTCAGGTTTGTAAAAATGAGTTGTGTGCCGACTGGCTGTTAAGGAAAAAGGAGAATAATGGACGACCATCTAATAGAAGAGAATTAATGCCAGGCTCCTAGCCCCACGGTAGAACTCCTAACTATTGGAATGTTTGGGTGGAAGACCTGTTTTGTTTCATTTTATTCTTGTTATTGGCCCTTTCATTACAGGGTGGGGCAAAACTAGGTTTATATGGAAAATAAAAGTAAGCTCCTATAGAAAAACAATACAATAATTAATAAATAATAACATAAGAGTGCACTCCGTTTGGCATGCTCACTGCTGTAGACCTACTTTTGCGCCACGCCGTATATGTGTATTTAACTAAGGGAAAGTTTTTGATCCTGCAAAGGCCTAGGTAGGTCCAGAATATAACATGAGCCCGAAAGGTCCTCATTTCCTAATGTTTAGATTATAATTAGAACAATAAGTTACCAATTGAGGCTGTGAAATCTCATTTTCTAAGGATCTTTAAGAATAGGTAAGAATTTCCACACACATAGCTTGTGTATGTTCCTACACAACATAGGTTGGTAGATGTTTGGCCTTACCTGAAGGAAACGGAATTTCGGACAAGCTTTTTTGAGGAACCTATTACATTTACATTTTGAAGATAGTCCAGCATTAATTTTAAAATAAGTTTCTAAAAAGACCTATTTGTTTTTGGATTTGCTGAGGTGTCAGCCACGGTTCCTACCAGCTGTAGTTACTGATGAGATTTTAAAACAGGTTTGCAGGTAATTGCCCTGTTCTCCGTGCTCCTGCGTTGCGGCAGTTACGCGTGTGCTGTTTTTGCAGGGACAGCCTCCTGACAGAACTGCGGACGTAAGAGTTTACCATTTCCCGACATAGGCCTCTCAGCTCTCTGCTCCTGCGTAACACTGCTCGGCTTTTGAGAGAGGAGCACACCACCTCCTCACGTCAGCTTCCAAGCAGAGCCTGGTGTGGGGGCTTGCGTGAGGCTGAGTTTCATCATTGTTTTGGGAAGGCCCCGAGAGTGTGTGAACCTCTGGGGAGTTTTTGTTTGCAGGCACCTTTCATGTCTGTAGGTCCAGTCGGCATACGAGCTAAGCTAGAGAAAAAAAATCGAAGAAAGCCCTTTAACTCTAACATCACTCCACCACTGGAGACATAAGCCAACAGTTCAGGTGACGGGAAGGAATGGACCTTAATTCAGGACAGTGGTAAAATTCACATAACATAAAATCGACCATTTTAAAGTGTACAGTTCAGTGGCATTTAGCGCGTTCACAGTATCGTGGAACCATTACTGCTGTCTAGTTCTAGAACATAGTTCGTCTTCCCAAGAGGAAACCGTGTGCGCTTTAAGTAATCTCTCCACCTTGCCTCCGCCCACACTCCTACCCTGAAGTCTCTGATAACCTCTATTCTGTCTCTACATGTATATGGACATTTATGTCTACATTAATAGGACATTTATATGAAATGTCCTAGTCTGGACACTTCATATAAGTGGAATCATGCAATACATGGCCTTTTTGCTTTGGCTTCTTTCACTTACCGTAATGTTTCCAAAGTTCACCCGTGTGCAGCATATATCAGTACTTCGTTCCTTTCATGGCTGCATAGTGGTCCGCTGGGTAGATTTACATTTTGTTTATCTGTTGATAAACATTTCGATTGTTTCCATCTTTTGGCTACCTGAATGCTGCTTCAGATATTGGTGTACCAGTACCTGTTTGAGTCTGTTTGTAATTCTTTGGGGTGTATGCCCGGGAGTGGAACTTCCGGCTAAACAGTAACCCCACACCGGCCTTATGAAGAGACGTGGCTGGACCGTCTCACGGCATCACTGCATTGCAGTACAGTCATGTGCTGGGGTTCCAGTTACTCCGCATTCCCCCCAGTGTTTGTTATTTCCTGTTTTCTGTTTCTTTTTTATTATAGCCATCCTAGTAAATGTTAAGTGCTATCTCTTTGATTTGCATTTTCTGAATGACTAACGAGCAGGATATAAAAACAAACCTGCAGCTACTCACACTAAGTATTATAATGAAGCTGTACAATTCCAAAGACAAAGAGAATTATAAAAGTGTCCAGAAGAAAAGACAGATTAACTTGTCCTCTACATGAGTAGATAATGCAAAGTTAAACAAGAAAGGAGAAAGGAGGGAGCAAAGCAAAAAAATGATAAACTGGAAGCATAAAATAAATGATTCCATTTAGACATATTTTAAAACATAATTATATATGAATGTGAATGTACACATATATGGAGAGCAAAAGTGTGAAATATGAACAAAAGATTATTTCTAACTTTATTATAGTAGAAGAGAGAAGAATGGAATCAGAGGGATTATAAGGGGACTTTACATTTGATATTTCATTATTTTGTTAAAGCCTGAAGTAGCTCTGCCTTGGTTGGGTAGTTCAGTTGATTAGAACATCTTTCTGATATGCCAGGGTTGCAGGTTCAATCCTTGATCAGAACACATTCAAGAATCACCCAATGAATGCATAAATAAGTGAAATAACAAATCAGTCTCTCTCCCTCTCTCTCTTTTTCTGCTCCCTTCCCCTCCATCTCCCTCTCCCTTCCTCGCTCTCTCAAGTCAATAAGTACAGAAAATAATAATAATCTGAAGTAGTTCTCCCAGCCAGGCCCATTCCTGACATTTGCAGGACTTGGTACACAAGTACAAATGGAGAGAACAAGTACCACATCTAATTATGTGAAAGTTATAAATCCACCAACAGGTACCTACGTACCTTGCCGAATATACCATCATAAAGCTGGCAGTGCTTGGTGAGTCCCAAATTCTTTGAAGGTCTGAGCCAGAAAGTGGTGACGCGGGGGAGAGTTAGCTCTCTTGTGCATTTCCCCCAGCCTTGCCAATCCCAGCTCTGTCCTGCACTGGGCAGGGACATGTGCACATGCATGGGGACATCCCAGTCCATACAACTTATGCAGAAAACCACCCCTTGGCCACTCACATAGGCCTAGGAGTGCGGACACTGGCTGTATGGCCCACTTTTAGGAGAATGGAGCTAGCAAGGAGGTCAGGTTAGCTGTGGATGTCAGTTTGGAGATCACTGAGCAGGGACCTCTAAGGTCCCAAATACCTGGGGTGGGGCGACAGGCATGGGCTCTGGGTAGACCAGCATGCTTGGCCCCATGAACCCCTCACCATGTAGGGGCTGCAGGATGGAGTGGGTCCCTCTGAAGCATGGGGCCTAAGGGTGATGCTGTCAGTCGCCAAAGCCGAGTGGGTTTGTGCACATTCACTGTACTGGATCCTGACTGTGTCTGTGCGTTTGGAATATTTCATTATAAAAAAAAAAGAAAAAGAAGAGAGAGGAAAGCATACACCATTCCACGAGGGAATTGGGAGCATCTGCCTAGCACAGGGGCAGGGCCAAGAGCACTGCCAGCCAAGTGCCCTGTGACCTTTTGCTTTGAAACAGCTGAGTCCCTGTTTCCTCACCTGCCCGGCGAGAGAGCAAGATGTGGGATTTCAAAGGCCCCTCCCACTAACATGGCTCTGTGAGGTCTCATAAGCCCCATCACTAGGAGGAGCTCCTGGACCTGAAATGTCAGAGGGACCAGGAATGGTCCCTGGGCAGAGGATGGGCCTGGTGGCAGAGCATAGCCCCGTTTCTGTCCCCTAGGTTTCTGGGGAGAGAGTGCCTCCTCGACCAGGAAGGCTGGGGAGGATCCCCTGGGAACGTGCAGTCCAGCCCTCAGGGAGCACTTCTACACACATTGCCTTCCAGTGTCAGACAGGAAGGCTGACCCTTCAGTATAGTCCCGAAGTCCCGAAGCCAGCCATCACAGGGCACAGCATGTGGTCAGGTGACAGCGACCACACAGAGGGACTTCGTGCTCGTAGGCTCCCCCCCTCATTCATCTGCTCAGCCCTGTAATCCAGGACAGTTGCTCCGCAGGGCCCAATGAAATCAGTTTGCCTGTGGGAGAAAAGGATATGAGAGGGAAGGGGAAGACAGCGTGAAGGGACAGAAAAAGTGTTCTTTTCTTTCTCATAAGCCATCAGACACTTTGCCTAGCTCAGCTAGCTCAGGCTCACCCTTAATTGGTGATGAAGCAAACATTGTCCTTTCAACCAAGAGAATCAGAACGAGCTCTCTTCTGGAAACCCAAGCAAAAAATGAGCTTCAGCTCATAGAACTGTTGTGAATATCCAAGGTCTTGCCCCTCTTTCAAAGGACCCTGGGGGAGTCGTGACCTGGACTGTGGTCAGGGAGTGGGGGGAGGTGCTTTGGATCCCAAGCAACGGCAGCTCCTTAAACAACCTTCGAATTCCCACAAATGGCAGATTGGGGGCGTATTTGCTGCCATTAAAATACCACAGACTGGGGTGGCTTAAACCAAAGAAAGCCCTGGGCTCGCAGTTCTGGGGGCTGCCAGTCCCAGATCAGGGCGTCGTCAAGGTCGGTTCCTCCCGAGACCTCTCTCCTTAGCTTGTAGATGTCCATCTTCTTCCTTTGTCATCACATGATCTTTCCTCTGCATGTGTCTGTGTCCTAGACTCAGTTCCCCATGGGGACACCCATCATACTGGATTAAGGCCAGTTCCGATGACCTCATTTTAACACAATCACCTCTTTAAAGAGTCTGTCTTTTAATACAGTCACATTCAGAGGTCCTGGGGGCTAGGACTTTAGCACATGAATGTGGGTGGGGGGCACACAATTCACCCTACAATGGAGGGCACTGGCAAACTCCTGTGCACCAGAAATCTCACTGGGAGCAAGCAGAGTGACATCCCGATGGTAAGAAATCAAAGCACTGTGCCCACCGGGACAATTTTTAAGCACCCTCTGTGGTTTATGAGAATGGAGACAGCTGTCCTCCAGGATAGCTCCATATCTGTTCACAGCGGTGGCAGCCTGAGAGGAAATAATTTCAGGAAAGGCAGGAAGAGCCCCTAATCCTTGTGTTTTCAAAGAAAACTCACCTTGATTTTTATTGTGGTTCAAAATAAACATTGGGTTCTGTGGAAAGAAGCTTGGCTCTTGCTGGGGTCCCGAGGCACCTGGGTGAGGCTCTGGCCCTGGTACCGGTTACTGGCTTGAGGAAAGGCGGCTGCAGGTGGGGTTGAGGCTTTTAAGACATTTACCATAGAAACAGATCACTCCTTCAAAAGTGTTCTGGGAAGCCAAGGATTTGCCTGGTATGAAAGGGCACTTGTAGTGCACTTCCATTAAGAGGAAGGCAGAGTTCAGAGGCGTTGTGTACAGGACGGACTGAAAACAGAGCGCCTTTTAGAAGCGAGAGCCTTGCCCTCCAAGTGTCGAGATAGCATCTACAGTCAACAACGGGGCAGCTTACGAAACTGGAGATTTTTCTTGACGTGGAGAAGGAAGCTTTTTCTCCCTGTCTGTTTTATTTTACAACCCGAAGTCATTCAGTGGGTACCTTTGAGATGTGTCCTTGTGAATTAAGAGACTGACCGCATTTGATTTACCTGCAGGATGAATGAGCGAGACCGCTTGTTAAAGAGGCTCAGCAGGAAGACGCCCCCCACTCTCTTCCGAGGAGGCTCCCTCCAGCAGAGTGTCCCACGTAAGTAGTCACGGCCAGCCCACTCAGGCTGCGAGACCCGGCCCACGCAGGGCTGCGGGCGGCTTAATGAAGGCCTGGGTGTTGTTAATGGGGACGGAGACAGCTGCCAAGCTGGAGCCCCACGTTTGGAAGTGAAATTCGTGTGTTTGGCCTGAGGCAAGTACAGCTCGAATATGGGTAGTTCCCTGGGACCCAATCAAATGCCCGAATGACAAAATCCTTAAACTTAAAACCCTGATGTGGTTAAGATCCTCTGTCAGCTTCCCAATAGCATTTTTTCTAAGGTTGAAATGATATTACTTTTAAATTGTTCCCCCAAAGATAGCAATATGCAGGGTTTTATTTAATATTAGTATATTAATTAAAACAATGCCAATCACTGATAAAAAAAAAAAAAATCTCTGTGCTTCTCTCAGGAAGACTGCCCAGTGTGTAGCCGCAGTGTCCCTACTCTGAACCCTAAAGCCCCAGCCTGGTTTCTGCTGAGGGGGCCTGACCTCAGCAGGGGTCTCTGGGGATGCAGCAGAGCCCAGAGGAGCAGGGAGGGGAGGCCACGAAAGGCAGATGGGGTGCCAGCACTCATGGGGGGGCCGTGGGCTTACCTGAGCCATCCAGCCATTCGGCTCCCAGCTGAGCGGTGTCATCAGAAACGGAAGTTCGATTCATGCCGGGGCCTGTAGGCCCATCAGCCCCCGCTTCCCTAAAGCCCGCCTCTCTCTCTAGCCCACACTCCCTCTCTTGCACATGCCCATGCCATCTCTTCAGCCCGTGCCCCAATTCCTGCTTCCCTTTCTATAACTAAGGAGGTGAGAAAGAAACAACTGGTAGACCAAGAACAGGTTTGAGAAAATAATCATTGTATCCCTAGGACGGGTATTCAAGGACTTGTGTCAAGTTTAATTGAGCCCCACCTATCAACAGATCTTTGCAGACTTTCTCAGTGGGGAGAGAGGGAAACGGTAGGAATGGTGTCCCTCTCAGTAATCCACCTCCTCTCCTCACTCCCCCACTGGAATAGCAACATGAGAGGAAGGGGGCTGAGACAGTTCCCTGTGGGGCCTCGCCTGCTCTGTGTACCCTTTAATGCTCTACAGCCCAGGAGGGAGGTGGTGTCCGCCCCAAGAGCACCTGGCAGAGGCTCAGGTCAGTACAGTAACTGGCCCAGCGTGGCCCAGCAGTTGGGATCACAGTTGTGGTGTCTCTGATCCGAGAGAGAGGTCAGGTCTGGGGGCCTGCTGGGGAAGTCCAAGGAGTGAGGCGTGTGAGGCCGGGCTCTGGGGCTGAGCTGCCTGGCCTCCTGCCCGGCCTCAGCCACTTTTTTGTGACCTTGGGCAACTTAACTTCTCTGTTTCTGTATCTGTAAAATGGAGATGATATGAGAACTTTTCTGGAGCTGTTAGGAGGATTAAATGAGATCGTATAGTGCCTGACAATAGAGAGTCCAATAAACGTTATGTATTAACTACGTTTTTTTTTCTGCCACTAGCTGAGTAACTTTGGGTAACTTATGTATTTCTCTAAATTTTTGCTTTATCCTCGGGTTGGGGGGAATAGAATTATAATAATATAAACTTCTTTAGTCTTTGGGAGGATTCACGGTGATGTACCAGACGCCAAGAAAATGCATACTGATTTCCACACTACCATTGCATGCCGGGGAGCCATGCTGCTTCTCTAATGCATGTCTCCAAGGAACCATGGAAGGAATACACGCAATATATTATGTAAATAGTTGACCCTGACCGAGGAGGGACTTAGGGGCTCCGACCTCGGTTGAAAATTTGCAGGTATCTTTTGACTTCCCCAAAACTTATAGCCTGCTGTTGCCAGAAGCCTTACCGGTAACATAAAACAGTTGATTAGCACATATTTTATATGGTGTATGTGTTAGATACTGTATTCTTAAATAAAGTAAGCTAGAGAAAAGAAAATGTTATTAACAAAATCATAAGAAAGAGAAAATACATTTACAGTCTTTATTGAAAAAATTTACACATAAATGGACCCAGACAGTTCAAACCCATGTTCAGCAGTCAACTGTGTAGATCGAAGACCAACGCACAGAGTCCTAAACTGTCTCAAAACAACTACTAAACATTTTGCTTAAATGATAACATTTTAAAGGACAAAGACATTCTAAAGAACAAGTACAAGAAATCAAAAAACTTCCAAATCACAGTACATTTTAAAAACACCCAGAAATGAGTAGTAAGAACCTGGTTGATAATGGACTGTCTCCATCCTTAACGACTGGAGAAGGGGAATGACTCATCCAGCACTTAGACCCGCCCCTGACGTGTGAGAAGCTCTGCGTAGCTGGTCTGGGCCTTGATGTCCTGCTGGGTCTGCCCTTCAGCTGGCTTGGGCCTCAGTCTTCCAAGGAAACTGGAAAAATATTCTAATCTTGCAAGTACTTTTGATTCCTTGTGAGCCACTGACACAGTGTGTGTAAGGGAGATCAGAGTTTCCTACGTGGTCTGATACCCTAATCGTCCCACGGTAGTCCCCATTTTCTCCTGTTAGTAGGAATATTTTTCCAGACAGAAAACTGCCACTTTCATTAAGATGTTATAAGAGCTCAGATTCAAAAGAATACTACTTAAAGGGAGTTTTATTCCATAATAAGGGGGGAGGAGAAAAAGGACATGATTTTATAGACATCACCAAATGTTCTACCAAGACTAGTCAAAGTAACTAAGAAATCCGCGTACCTCTTCGTCTCCTTTCACCTGCCCCATTCCGGGCCCACGGAGTCTGGCTGTGGCTGAGGACTTAGGAGGCTGACGCATTAGAAGGCCAGCCAGGGAGAGTTCAAGCTGAGAGCTTTCTCCAGGCCCCATCAGCACTTCGTGGCTGTCAGGACTTGCTGAAAGATGAGTGGAAGTGGGAAATGCTAAGAGCCGGAAGCTTCCTCTGTGAGCTCCCCGTTTGGGTGCCAGTGGCAGTTAAACATTCATCAGGCAGAAGCTGGTGAACTGATGTTGTGTCTTCGTCAGGCTGAGGGGTGCAGGCCCCACTTGGGGCTCACGAATGCTATTGTCCCACTAAAACTTCTTCAGTTATTGCTCTAACCCCCACCAGGATATTTTATGTGAGCCAGGGAGACGCCCCCACACCCAGGATAATCCTGTCTGGCCATCCTCCTTTTATTCTTGAATTACAAAGTCCACTTGCAGTCTCGGTTGACGTTAAGGAAGTCCGGCTCAGAAAGTCTTAGGGTATAACATTTTGGGAACACGATGGCAGAGGCAACTAACAGGAACTGGCAGAGAAACAGCTTGGTGTGCTCTGCTTGCCCTGAGGGAAGAGATTTGCTATTGAACCAGGAACCCCTCTCTGCCATCTCTTCCGCTGGAGAGTGAATGGCTGAGTAATTCCGCCAGAAGACCCTTGTGCCAGTGAGGCAGGTAGCAACTGAGAGCGCCATCCCACTACAAGCAGAAGAAACCACCTAGCCGGCTGCCCGGTAGGCACCGGCAGATGTGAATGAAAAGCAGAGTGCGGAAAGGGGATGGACAAACCCAAATGCTAAAATGCTTTCTCAACAGGATACTCCGAAACAATGTCTCTGTCTCAACAAGTTCCTTTTATTCCTCCCCCTCTACCCCTCACCAGCACCCCCCCCAAAAAAAAAACACATCCCAAAAGCTAGGTAGCAATCGTTCTATTTGGACTGACTGTTGAGACAGGAGCCTTTCTTTTCTGGCGTGGAGGTAGAGGACTGCCCCTTGGGTGCCTACTGTGAGTTAGCCCTGAACACAGGCAAGGGTTCTGTGGCCTGGGGACAATTAGCCAGGACGATACCAGTGCCCACATGGAAGACCAGAGCTGTGAGAACATGGACCTCACCTGGTCCAGGATGTTTTTTGTTGTCGGTTTTTTTTTTCCAGAAAAGTAAACCAAGGAGACCCAGAGAACTTAAAGAACCTATGGTCCCGTGGCTGAGTTACTGCTGAGCAGGGATTAGAACCATCCCTTCTGGCCCCCAGTGTCTCAGCTGTAGGTACCCAGATCCATGATGAAAGTAGAGCAGATTGGGAAAGCTGTCTTCAGGGTGGAAGGCTCAGTAGTCAACCCCGCCCCAGAAGCCTTCATGAAGTGCACCCATTGCCTGGGACCAGAGCCATTTCTGTCTGGTTGATAAGCATCCACCAGGGATGGCACAGAGCCACGGCAGGACCGTCACTGCAGCGGCTCAGGAGATCCAGAGACAGCGGCTGTGGGGCCCCTCCCGAAGACATCGGGCATTCACTAGACGCATTGCCTTTCAAAGACCACAGAATGAAAACTATGCAAATTGACCACAGTTTACAGTCTTGTCACTGGAGGAGACCGTGTTATTTGCTAGGTTTTGCTTTGAAACATCCCAGAGAAAGGCCTCTTCTAGGACTGCAGTGAAGATACCTCACAAAGAACACTTGTGCTGGGACAGGCTGGTAGCCCAGGACCAGGAGGGAGGGGACAGATGGAAGGAGGGAGGGAGTCGAGGGGGCGGGAGAGGAGCTGCCCCTCAGGGCTGGGCATCGTAGAGGTTTTCCTGGCCCCAGTCATCTCCAGTCAAGCAACTTGGGAAAATCTACGAGCTGTCAGGTAAATGGGATTCAGAGGAGCGTTTCCTCTTCAGATTCTGTGCAACCTCTAAGGCAATGAGACTCAAAGCGAAGCCTGCTTGTGTGGAAGCCCATTGCGAGGAAGTTCAAGTGTCCTGGGCCCAGGGCCCGAATGAGCCAGCAGCCCCCTCTCCAGGCTTGCTTCCACCTTTCCGCTCCAGACAGGCCTGCTCAGTGCCCAGCTAGGCGGGGCTCACGAGGGTGTGGGGGTGGCTGCTTCCCCTGGCTACCGTGCAGGGTGGGATGTTGGGGTTTGTGGTTTGATTTCATTAGCGATGGCATTAGCAAGCAGACAAGAGTGCCCTGTGGAAGATTGCTCTCTGTTCTGGGTCAGGCTGGCTGGCTTGTCCCGCCTTCACTCCCTCTGCTGCCCTGTCCCCCCCACCTCCACTCCCCAGCTCCTACTGCCCAGCCATGTCCTCGGTCGGCCCCAGCCCACCTCTGGAGACCAGCTCTGGCCTCCTGGGTGGCCCTCCTGAGCCCTTGGGTTTTCTCAGGTGGAGGCTGAAAAGGCATGCTCTCCAGAAGAACTGGGAAGCCCGCCCAGGGACAGGAGCTCTGAGTTTACGGGCACCCGCCGAGAGAGAGGTCACCTGAGACTCTTCTGAAGTCTCTTCTTCTCCATCCCCTCCAAGGCTCTTACACATCGTTATTGTATGTCTTCATACGCCAGAAACTCTTCTTTTTAAGCCAGAGGTCTGAGTCAAATAATCAACAATCCAGGAGATGATCCATGGGCAGAATTTCTGATTTCTTTTTCTCCTTTAAAGACTCTGACAAGTAACCAGCAGCTCTGTCAATTAGTCATAAATGTGCATAGGCAGAGTCACCATCGTGAGCCTTTTTACTGGGTTGTCTCTGGTCAGAATGTCTCATCCAGAAGGGCTAGCCAACAGAGAGGGAGTCTGGTTACCAAGGAAAGTCCCACTTGGGGCTCACTGAAGCTAAACCTTTTGCAGAACTGGCGATACAAGAGAGCACAGGTCCTGCAGAAACGCTGCCCAGGCCTGGCTCCAAATTCTGCCACTCGATAGGTCTGTGGCCTCGGGCGGGTCATGAAATCACCCCATGCCTCAGTTTCCCCATCTGTTAAATGGGAAATATACTAGCACCTCTCTCCTAGGGCTATTGAGGGGAATAAATGAGTTGTTTCTGCACAGTACATAGGACAGCACCTGCTACACACAGCATTTAATAATTGTTGGCCGCTGCTATTATTATTACTCATAGCAGTAGCACTACTGCTGCTGCAACTGGTGGTAAGAACCAGCCTTCTTCTGGCCACAGGACCAATCACCAAATTCCTCCTGACTTTATCTTGTGATCTTTTTCTTTGTTTACACAAATATAAACCCGCAGTAATTTCTTATTACCAGCCCAAATCAGCCCAATTTAAAAACAGGAACTCTCCAAGCATCGCGTGCCCTTTGCCATCTTTCACTATTAGCGTGTGCATGTTTTCCCCAGCATGTTTACAGCTTCATAAATTACCCAGCCGGCCTGCAGCTTCGGGCGCATTGGGACATTTCCGGAGCAGAACAACTTGATTGGTGGTGGGAAAGTGCAGACATGGACCAGTGACCCGCTGTTTATGCTTCCCAAGCTGAACTCAGCTGCAGCCCCCTAAATGGGAGGCCGCCCCTCAGAACCATTCCCATCTCAGCATCAGCAGCCAGAGGCCCTGGGACCCAGCCTGCCAGGCTGTGTCACGCTCCCCTTCTGGGCCACAGGCTCCCCGTCCCGGGCCCCCAAGGGCATAATGCTGATGAGGCTCATGTGTAGAAGTCCAGCGTCAGTCTCCCCCAAAACAGCTTCTTCCAAACCTAGTGCACTCCCACAATTCTGCTCTTAACCACTTCCTCCTGTGTGCTTCTTTCAGATGGGTACGCCTTCTCGCAAGAAGAGCATGGAGCTGTCACTCAGGAAGAAATTGTTCGTGCTTATGACACCACCAAGAAGAAATCAAGGCAGAAATGAGTCGAATTTTCCTGATTGATGCTAGGAAAGAGATGCGATTTGTTGTACCTGTTGTTAACACGCTTATCAGAAGAGACTGGTGTCAGCAGCCAAAACATGGCAAAATACATTTCTGTGGCCTTAGCCAACCAGTTTGTTAGTTATATATTCCCGCGCAAACCTGGGGTATGTACCACGGGGGAAGCTGTTTCTCCCTCCCAATTTGTCTGCAGTGCTTGGCCTAACCTTTGTTTACCTTGTTATGAAGCATTCAACTGAACTCTGTGAAGTGTGAAATTAAAAACATTATGTTTCACCGATATTTAAACATCAGTACAAGTTGTTCTAGGAGCAAAGATAAAAGAGTTTTATGTTGCGTGAGAAACCCACCTGTGGCAAGGGAGCTGGGACACCCTTGCTTCCTGTTTTGTTACCTCACAGATTAAGTCCATGGGCAGCATGTAAACTTTACTTTAGGCAGGGTGCTGTCTTGCTTTGTTTCCTATTTGGTTTGTATGAAGTTGGCATAAACTTCTTGATTGCAATGAAATCACAGATATGTATATCTGGGTGGGAAATCTGAGAACGTTGATTTGAACCTCTTCACCACATTCCCAGTGGGGCAAACCATCGATGTCCAACAGAATCTCCTGCACCCTTCCGAGGTGCCACCCAACCCAGCCCTGCCATTCACCCAAGTTCCTCGTCCCAGACGTGCATGGCTGGCCACCGTGCCCAGTGCATGGCCGCTGGTGGGCACCATCTGAGTCCATATGCTACCACGGATCCAGATACATAATGCAAGAAATCCCTTCTTCCACTGCCCTTTTCTGCATATATTCTAAATGTTTATCTGCCTGCTTGTGGTGAGGGAAGCCCATGGGTCAGGGCAGTGGTAGAGACCTGCTCTGGTCAGACTCTTCGAGACCACCAGACCCCTGGCACCTGCGTAACTTAGAACCCACACTTGTCTTCTTGGGAGTTGAGGGCACATTTTGGATTCTCGCCGGCGGAAAATGAATGAATCTAGAGCACGTCTCCCCAGGGAAGGAATACACCTGTCACTCTGTAGCTCTAGAACCAGAGAGGATGTGCAAACCCAGATGAGACAGTAAGGGACCCTGGGTGTGGGGAAGGAGGATGGCTACGGAAGGAGAAAGCGTGAACCAAAGACACAGACACGGGGAGGAGGGCATAGAGGACATTTCCCACCAAATCTGAGCAAAAGCTCTGAAAGCAAGCCCTGAAGCCCAGACAATTGTTATATGTCCAGGAGGTTAATATGTCCAGGAGGTTAAACAAGATGTTGACAGACAGTTTTAATTGCAAAGAATTCAAAACCTTTCAACAACTTTTTTTATATCAACAGGTTTCCTCCCTTATTCAGTCAGTGTTAGATACAGGCACTGCTCACAGTAGGAAGTATCCTGAGTGTAAAATAAGGAAGGGATGTCATTGACTTTCTAAATTGCAGAGCCCCTTGTTCTAAATTTGGACAGAACCTCGATGCCTTTGGGCAGCAATGTAAGCACCTGGAGCCCTTTATAAACGACCAACCTGGAGGCACGTTCTCTCCTCTCTGCTTTGGTTGCCAAACCAGATTTTTGGATGGCTTAACATAAATACTTCTGGGCAGCTGTTGCTCATTACAGTGGCACAGTTCCTCTGGGAGTGGCTGTACTAAATTAGGAAATAGAACAATAGTGCACTTTGCTTCCTAACCCTTTATTTTTGGAACATCTACAGCTTATCAGGCATTGAAATAATTTAGAGTATGATTTACATTGACTAAGAAAACTAATCCCTGACTTCCGGTCAAGATGGCGGTGTAGATAGACACGGCCTGCCTCTTCGCACAACCATGTCAAAATTACAGCTAAAATATAGAACAACCATCACTCGGAACCATCAGAAATCAAGTTGAATAGAATTCTGACAACCATGGAATTAAAGAAACCACATCTATCCAGACTGAGCCAGCAAGCTGGTTTCATATCTGAGATTCCATCAACCTGGCTAACACTGTTTGACTCACCTTAGAGATCCCCAGAGACTCCGCCCCACCCAAGCTGCTTTTCCGTGTGAATGGCTGGTCTTGGCTCCTGCTTCACAACTTCCTAACTCCTCTTGAACAAGCAACAGCTGACCTCAGTGAGCCCCAGACCCAGCACTAGCGGCAACCAGCTCCAATTCACAGCTTGGCTTCACCTGGGAATCTCCAAGCCCAGCACAAGTAGCAGACATCTCAGATTGCTTTATTGTTCAGGCAGGGTGGCCCTGGGCCAAACACAGGTGGTGGCTGACCTTGGTCTGCACCACCTGGGAAACCCCAGGGTCAGCGCACCCAGTGGACAGCTACCAACCACATCAGAGCACCACCACCCTGCCCCTGCACAGCTAATCCTCTACGGAGGGCAGAGGTTGGTGGTGAGTGGTCATAGCCAATCTTTGCGACTGACTAGACTGGGTAAATCCCTCCCCTTGATCTGTCAACGGCAACCAAGGCTCAATTACAAGAGGAGGGTGTACTCAGCCCGCATGCAGGGTGCACCTCGAGTACTCAACTTAGGTGATAGGAGAGGCCATGCCAGTGGACCCTACATGACACCTACTACATTAGGCTGCACTACCAAGACACGGAGTCATAGCAGCTCTACCTGACACATAGAAACAAACACAGGGAGGCTGCCAAAATGAGGAGACAAAGAAACATGGTCCATAGGAAAGAACACATCAAAAATCCAGAAAAACAGCTACGTGAAATGGAGATAAGCAATCTATCAGATGCAGAGGTCAAAACACTGGTTATAAGGATGCTCAAGGAACTTAATGAGGACCTCAATGGCATAAAAAAGATCTGGACAGAAATGAAGGATTCACTGACTGGAAAAAAAAATTTATAGGGAAACAGCAGTAGAGGGCATGAAGATGAGAATCAAATCAATGATCTGGAACATAAGGAAGCAAAAGACAACCAATCAGAACAACAAGAAGAAAAAAGAATCCCCCAAAATGAGGATAGTATAAGCAGCCTCTAGGACTTCAACCGATCCAACATTCACATCATAGGGGTGCCCAGAAGGAGAAGACAAAGAGCAAGAAATTGCAACTCTATTTGAAAAGGCAATGAAAGATAACTTCCCCAATTTGGTGAATTAAATAGACATGCAAGTCCAGGAAGCACAGAGAGTCCCAATTATGATGTATGCATAGAGGTCCACTCTAAGACACATCATAATTAAAATGCCAAAGGTTAAAGATAAAGAATCTTAAAAGCAGCAAGAGAAAAAGTTACCTGCAAGGGAGTTCCCATAAGACTGTCAGCTGATTTCTCAAAAGAAACTTTGTAGGCTAAAAGGGATTGGCAAGAAATATTCAAAGTGATGAAAAGCAGGGACTTACAACCAAGATTGCTCTCCCAGCAAACATGTCATTTAGAATCAAAGGGCAGGTAAAGAGCTTCCCAGACAAAAAACTAAAGAAGTTCATCATCACCAAATCATTATTATGTGAAAAGTTATAAGGACTTATTTAAGAAAAAGAAGATCAAAACTATGAACAATAAAATGGCAAAAAAAAAAATCTAGCAACAATTGAATCTAAAAAAGAACTAAGCAAACAGAAAGAACAGAGACAGAATCATGGATACGGAGAGCGTTTTGATGGTTGCCAGATGGGAGGGGCGTGTTGGGGAATAGGTGAAGAGGTGAGGGGATGAAGAAGTATAAATAGGTAGTTACAGAATAGCCACAGGGATGTAAAGTACAGTATAGGAGATGGAGTAGCCAAGGAACTTATGTGCATGACCCATGGACAGTGAACAATGGTGGGGGGATTGCCTGAGGGAGTGGGGGGGGCGGGGAGGGTGCTGGGTGGAGGGGAGGCAAAGGGGGAAAAGTCAGGACAACTGTAATAACATAATCAATAAAATGTAATTTTTTAAAAAAAGGAAACTTATCCCTCACTTAAGAGGTGACCAGGATCCAGGGCTTGAGGGGGGGCAGGACAAAGCAATTAACAGCTAAAGCTCAGAAAATTGCCACTCTTTCTTCCCCAAGGTGATGAAACATTTAAATGCTATAGGTCCCAGCAAGGTGAATCACTGAAGGACTATCATGCTGAAATTATAGGAAAACAAAGTCTAATAACTAACACAAACCAAGGTGTGTCTTTATTGCACACCCAGAAAGATAATGGTCTAAATACAGAGGAGAGTTGAAAATGAGAATTGATTGTGCATTAGACATCCTGACTATTTGGTTTCATTTGGAACTAAGCCTATTTGGAAAGTGGGAACTCGAACTCAATTCTTTGTCAAACATTTAGCTCTCTCTTGAACTTGAAGCCTTCTGGATCAGATTTGTGGATTATAATGTGTATGTGTGTTTGTTTTGGGCTTTGTTCTTTATTTTTTACATTAAAATACAGTTCAAATTTTTGAGATTTAAGTATATTTTCCAATTTTCTTGAGAAGTATTCTGAACAGTATTTACAATAATGAAATACTCACACAGAAGAATAGGTAGATTGGATGCCATCCTATTTATTCTCTCATGCAAATAAGCTATCTTCTAGCCAAACGGCTAAATCGGGTTTCTAGGAGGAGCAGCTGTCACTACATATGATGTAGAATATTTAGACAGGGCCGACTCTGGGACTGTGACTTTTGTCCTATCTTTAAATTGAGGTCAGTGTCGCACACAACCCTTCCCCAGGGAGCAGGGTGGACTGGACTAAGTTGCATACTGTGACTGTCAGCTCAGTGGAAATGCCACATGGGACTTGTCACTCTGCCACACAGTAAGTGACACACAGCCTGGCAGGTCATACTCAGTCAGCACTACAGCTCCTGCCCCTGGATTGGGCTAAAGTGGCAGCATCCACTCAGGCTCAGCCCTGGTCCAGTGTCGCACACAGGCAGACTGCCGACTCTTGTTTGAGTCTTTGTCCCGCTCTGCTGACTGAAGAAGGAGACCAGCCACTCCGAACACTTGGTCCTGAGTTCAGCTTCATGCTGGCGTGGGCAGGCAAGGGTGTCTATGGAAAGTGCACGTTGAAAAGGGAGGACAAGAGAGCAGAATATACACCAGCCAATTCTCCTTGACTGCCTGGATTAGCACTCCATTGCTGATCAGAATGGGCTTTGCAACAACGGGGATGTAGCTGAAAGTGCCTCTCTTGTCTGTAGACAGAATATTCCAGGCTTCTTGACCAGTGATACCTTCTCCCATCTCCCACGCACATACGCATATGTGTGACGACATTTTCTGGATCCGTACAGCATATAGGGCCTGTGCTTCGGAGAAAGGAGATGCTGTTTTTTAGCACTCATGGATTAATATCCTAAAACGTGAGCCTGGGCTTCAGCAGAGCAAGACTGAGAACTGTGTTGACATTTTCTTTTCCTTGACAAGGCTTCAGGTCTTGCTGTAGGGAGCTGGCAGTGAAAATCAGTAATAACTTGTCAAGAAGCAGTGAGTAATGAAAAAAAGTGAGTGTAGGTGACTACCATCTGAAAATGCATATGGACGTATATATTACAGGCTTTAAGGTTGAATATTTTTAAAATAAAGCTATAGTCTATAATCTCCATTTGTTATAACAATGACCCTTTATCTTATTTTTTTGAACCATAAGGAAGAGAACTTTCTATCGTATTCTTGTTTGTAGGGATTTATGTCTTAGACCATAAGTTGAACAGAATGTTTGCAAAACTCTGCTCTAGGATAAGGTTGTCTTTAGTTTTGAACATGTGAAAAAACTGCACACATTTCAGCCAGGATTTGAATTACTGCCCAGGGTCATTGTCCCAACGTAATTCAAGGAGTGATTTAGCCTCAGCATTTGAAATGTAGCCTTCATCTCCTGGGATCCATAAAAAATGTGAACCGGGAGACTGTGGTTATAGTTAAGCAGGACCTGAAATAATAACTGGGTGAAGAAAGGTGTTTATCAGGTCAAGTCAAAAGGTGGCATCCCTCATCATATTCACTGAATACTTTCTTTATGCAAATGCTTAAATTGGCAAATACAATAGTGATGAAGCTAGTGAAAATAAAGCCCTCCCCCCTCCACCCAGTAAAAGGGAGAAGTGTACACCAGTTGCCTTTGTTGCTGGCTTTTTGTGGGCTGACAGCAGCTGTTTGTCTCAGGGCAGCCTTGGGGAAGAGTATTGAGCCCCATTGCAACCATTGGTCTGTTCGAAGGGCAGGAAGAACAGCTGGCAGGGTTCCCATGGGTTGTGGGTCCCCCATAATGATACAGTACTAAGTATTCTCTAAAGGAATGGATCTGAAGTAGTTGACTTGATGTTTGCGCTCTTCATGTATCTTTTTCTCAGCATCCTGAATTGTCCCACAGCACACGTTTCCATTCCCTGTCACAACTGCTTCGTTTAATGCGAAAGCTCCTATCGGGGCTGTGTTCAAAACTCTCTTCATTTTGGGGGAATGAGTGAGTTCTGAATTGGGGTGCAGTCTTCAGTGGGAAAGAAAGGCTGCTAAACCAATGTAAATCGAAGTGGCCCGAAGCTACAAAAGAGATGGAAGCAGAAAAGAGGAGTGAGCTCCCCATGACCTTACTTACCCCCCCCCCCAATGCATAGCTTTTAAGTCTGACGAACACTTCTGCCCCCCCTGACTGAGGAGGACACAAAAGAATGATTCTTTCTACACCCAGACTGGCTCACTTTCCATTGACAATCTCTTACCCTGGTTGCCGTAGAGATACCTACTTCGCTCTTTCTCCCAGGCATCAGACCAAGAAAAACACACCAGATTAGTCCATTGGCATTTCTTCTGACCTGGCTAAAGAAAGAAAGGAGACCTGTTCGTTTTAAAAGTCAGGAACAACGTGTCAGGTGGCTTTGATTTATGACAGAAATCGGAAGAAGAAAGTTGAAGTAATAGCACTATCCAAATAACACTGTCCAGGAAACTCAGGGGTCAAGAGAGCTTATCAAGGGCCTTTTATAGGCAAGCTCTTCAGTGTGGAAGAGCAAGGGCCAGAAAGAGGGAGAGAGCCCAAAGACCAGGATGTGAACCCACGTCCACTGGGATTGGATTGAGTCACATTCCTTAAGTAGCTTGGTGCCAGGTGGACCCATGCAAATAAACACCAATACAAAAACTGCCAGAGAAAATCTGCCCTGTCATAGAGCATTTCTCCTTCCAACAAGATCGCTCAGCAAGGAAATACGCTTTAGAGTTTTCATTAATAAAATTAATACCAGGGCTGACACTCACACCCATCTTCCCTCTCCCACGTTGCCAGTGATGGCTGAGCTCAGGAGCACGCGGTGCTTCCTGCCTCCTGGCTTCCCTCTGAAGCGCAGTGCGACAGCTGCTGCCAGACCAGCAGCAGGGGTGGTGCCCACAGGGCCAGCCGGAAGCAGCCGGAAGCAGCCGGGTATGCGGCCTCAGTGGATCGTCCTGACTGCAGGTCACTGGATAGCTGTTTGAAAGCAACATCTTTATGGTGTCTTTCTCAGGCAAGCAAAGCCATGTGCTCCCGTCCATCCGTTGTCACATCTGCACTCAAATTGCTTAAATATTATTTGTGACGTGGAGGTTTTAATCTGGTTATGCAGAGAGGAGCCGGGCTGTGGGGGCACATTTAATTGGCTCCCAGCAGAGCGGTGAGCACTTCTGTGGAGTGTGGGGTTTTCTGTTCCCTCCCTCTCAAAGTGTTACCATTTTCACGTCTTATTAATGTCCTCTGGTTGTTAAATTACAGCAGCACATTATAGTGGTACTGGGTTCCCTCCTGGAGCGAATACAAATGAAGGGCATTTACTTGTATTTTTAGAGGTTTTGGAAAATATAGTGATTTGTGGCTTTGATCAATCCTGTTGGCTGGTATATGTCTGCACAAACCTGTTTCAAATAAATCTTTTGTTAAGGTAAATGATTGAGCCGTGCTTTATTTTGGAATTTTTTTCCCCACTAATAAGCAGTTGGTGCCATAGGGACATGGGACTCTAACACAGAGGTTTTTTCAGCAGGTTCAGACGATGTAGATGCCGTGGAGGCTGCCAGCCAGCAACTGCTGGTAAATGGCATGAGTGCAGGGGAATCTGAATTGCAGATTAACCTGAGCTTGGTGTGCTCCTGGGGGACTGCTGCCTTTATGAGAAGAGGGTCCGAGGGGTCCTGCTGAGTCTGGATTGATCACGCAGAGGAAAAAATTGTGGCTAGAAGGTTTTCCTCCCGCAATTACTTTACTGCCTTTAGGTCATCTCAGTTTCCCTGCAAAATGAAATGTGGGGAGGTCAATTCTGTCATCAAACATGAAATCATGACACTGTTATTGAACGGGTTCAGAACGTGCCCCCCCCCCCCCGCAAAGTATGCTGCTTTGGCACATTGGCTCTTTTGAGCTGAAGGCACTTGAGAATCACCAGATGCAGGGGAAGTTCTCTGCCCTCCCACTTCTACCTTACAACAGGGCTGTACATTTCCCCTGAGAAAGGTGCCCTCTCAACACCAGGAAGAACGTTCTCATCACCAGACCCTGGGAGCAATGCTGGAATGGACCTGTACAAACAAACCTACTAAAATAGCCCTAACCCTCCCTTAGTTTCCTCCATACATTCCCTAGTCACTGTCCCACAATTTATCCCCACCAGCCCAAGCACCTTTGTCTCGTCAAGTACGCACTGGGGGCTAACGGCTTCCTGGGAGCCTTCATTTTCCTTCTGGGACTGCCACATACATGTAAAAATATTAAATTAGTATGCTCTTCTATTAATCTGCCTTATGTCAGTTGAATTCTTAGACTAGCCACAGAGTCTAAGAGGGTAGAAGTAAGTTTTCCTCCTCAATGTGATTTTTAAAAAAGTGTAACGGGTCCTCTGACCATTCATTCCCTGTAGGTACAGAACATGGCATTCGGGTTGGCGTCCACTGCCTTGGGGTGCACTATCCACACTGCAGAAGCCATGTTGCACCTGGATGAGGTGAGAGCTGGAGGCCCTGATGTCAGGGTCGATGTCAGTGTCAGCCTTGCAGACATGTAGACAGGGGCTCCCTCACCAGGAAACAGCTCGGGGTCTGGCCTACAGCCTGCTGGCCTGGCTTGCGTGGGCAGCTCTGCGCTACCCCAACATGTGGCAAGGACAGTGTCTGAGGGTAGAGGACAGGAAAGAAGGCTTCCTAGAGAGAGTTCCCTGCAGAGGCTTGAGCCTGGAACCCCAAAAACCTCTTAATTGCCCACTTCGAATGTACTACAATCTGCCTTAGCTGACTGATTCCTCCCCATAGTTTGTGTCCTCCTAGAACTGGACTTGGCCAGCGGTCATGACCTCAAGAGCCCAGACCCAGGCAGGACCAGGAGGCCAGGCCTTACTTTCGGGGAGATTACTCTGAGTGGAGCAGGAAGTGACTTTCTTCTGCCCTACATAAGTCTGGACTTTTTTTTAACCGTGTAAAACTGAAAATGATTTACTACCATCCACGACGAAATATTCTATTTCAACCTTCACCATTTCTCGGTCGTATCTCTAAAATCTGCCTTGGCTGTTACAGTGATGTCTTGAAATGTCATCCTTCACTTTTGATCACTAGTGTAAACTTGAGCCTTCGAGAGGTCCTAGCAGCTGAAGATGGTTTGCAGACCCTACGTTTCTGCCTAAAGCAAGGTTCTTTAGAACACGTTTCTCTCTGAAAAAACACTTGGGATCCTTTGAAAAACCATTTGGATTCTGCTATTTATTTTCAAATTGTTTATGAGATACAGATATAATGGGAGGGATTAAAATGCATATCAAAGCAGCAGGGCATGTGATGGGAGCCTGCTCCAGCCCCAATGTCTTCTGCCTGCATTCTCTTCTCCATCTGAGTCTTTCAAGGGAACTTTCCAGCTGTGGTTGAAAACCAAGCAGTGTTGTAACTGGGACTATATGTGGAGCTCTGGCCTAACGGAATGCAAAATAAAATCATCTACCAAAAGCTAAAAGTACCAGACACACAGAGTTCAGCTCCCAAATATTAAGCTTTCATTTATTTAAAGTAGGCCACACACATAAATAAAATGATTTCAGATTCTTGAGGGTTGGCCTCAAAGCTCCATCTTTAGCTATTTGTCTCTTTTTGTAACAAACTGTCTTTGGCTTTGGATTCCAGAGCAATGAATGCTTAAAGAAAGGGTGCAGCATGCACAGGAGCAGCATGCACAGGAGCAACAGCCTTGGCCCGAGCCTTGAATCGGAAGAGTCTGTCCCAGGAGTTTCTACACCACTGTCTTGAGAGTTGTAGACACAGTTCAGTGCTACCTGGACTCTCTCCCTTACTCTAAAGAACATGTTTCCTTTTGAAATATTTGACATTAATTGCCAAGAAACACTTCCTGATGTCACCCCCAACTTTCAAAATGGTAGTTGCGCATACCCTGAGATTTGTTTGATTTAAAGTCCCTCTGGCCTAACGCACCTGGCCCATGGCTGGGGGATGCGCAGTTGTCCTCCTTACTTTCCAAAGGGACCTGCTTGGAGAGTATGAGCGGCTGCTATGAGCTGACACAGAACAGCCCTTTAGCTATGAACGAAGCTGTTAAATCCACTTTTGTCCGTTCTCAGTGTCCATAAGAGAGGTTGCTGGCCAGTTACTTAGAAAGATGGCCCAAGAGAAAGCCTCTGAAATTGTTTCAATATTACATTTAATATTGGATGAGGACAGGAAAGAGTGGTCAAGGTGACCCTTATCTATTTGTAACAGAAACCACCCCCAAGCAAACTTATTTAATATTTTAGCTGGAAATGTTCCAGTGGAACCCCACTCTCCCATTTATTTGGTGAAAAGTTCCAATCAGCTTGCTGCTGCTGATGGGAGACACTGCGGAGCAGGAAGATGAGGGGAGCCTCTTGAAACCACCTGTCCTCAAGTAAGAGGGAGACCCATTCAGACATTCAGGATGCTTTAGAAAAATGTGCCCATAAGCACACACATGCACACATATAATGGTTCTGTGGGAAAGAATAAAGTAGACACAAATGTACAAGAATACAAAAGAAAAAAATTCTTCTTAACCTTGAGAATTTGGCAAAGCAGCTCTGACAATGTCATAGAAGGTATATAAGGGCTTAACCTGTTTCTCATATTTGGAGACAGGAGAAAACTCACTTCTGGCAACTGAGTAGGCTAAAAGGAAAAGGAGCATTTTCCTTTTAGCCTATCTGGCTGTCTGGTCAGCTTCAGTGCTGGCTGACCCGACAGCCAGATGTTTATTTGAGAACATGGGGCCTTTCTGCTAAAGCAGCTGAGGCAGTGGCTCCCAGGACAGGCCTCAGGTGGCAGGCAGAGGCTGGAGAGCACTGGGTCTTGCAGTTCAGGTGTGCTCCATGCAGATGCCAAGCAAGACCTCATGATCTCAACTCTACCCATCCGAGGGAGCTTCATTCGGGAGGACTCCTCCAGGGACACCCTTCTCACTGTTCGTTGGAACACCAAGCCAAGTCCCCAGCCCTCTGGAATGTATATTTAGAGGGAGGGACAGACAATAAACAAAAGGGTACATAATGAGACCCCATGTTCGTGCAGCATACACGGTGTCTGAGTCAGCTCAGACTACTATAACAAAAGTATCGTAGACTAAGTAGCCAATAACATTTATTTCTCCCAGTTCTGGAATTTGGAAGTCCAAGACTCAGGTTCTTTTTCTGGTGAGGGCCTGCTTCTCAGCTCAGAGACAGCAGTCATCTCACCGCACCTCACATGGCAGAAGGGTCTAAGGCATCTCCCTGGGGCCTTTTATAAGGGCACTAGTCCCATCCTTGAGGGCTCCACCCTCACGACCTAATCACCTCCGGAAAGGCCCACCTCCTAAGACCATCATGTTGCTGGAGACACAAACATTCAGTTTACAGCAGATGGCGACTGTCCTTAAATTCAGGCTCCACGACTGACACAAGGGCTAGATATGTGGCTTCCCAGTGGATGGTGAAGTCTTACTCCACAAATGCCATTGTCTTTCTCTTATCAAACAACCTCTTAAAGCTTCTCTGTGTCTAGACTTCTCCCTGTTAGCAATACAAATAAGTGACCAGGGTAGGAAGACAACAATGTCTGCTTTTCTTTCCCACTTAATGGGCATCTTTCTGCTCACCAAAGAGAATGTCTTCCTCAGTCAGACCTGTGACTATTAATGCCCACTCTTAGCTCTCCACCCAATCTCTCTGCTTACTCTCCCTTCTCCTCCCTGAAGGCTTCTCGTCCTTAGAGGCTTGATTCCAGTCGGTCTGCTCCGGGAACCCTTCTCAGACAATGGTGCTCCTGTCTCTACACCACGCAGCACCGGGCACTGTGGGCCTGCGCCTTTTTAGTAGGAAGCATTTTCCACACATCAGCCTCTCTCTCCAAGATCATAAACTTCCCCACAATCAGGTCCACGTTACCACGTGTGTACAGTGCAGCTTGTATGATGGGATGAACATGGACTTAGAATCAAACACTTGTCTTCAGAAATTTGACCAGTTATTAGCCTCGTGACCTTGCAGACATTATTTAACTCCTCTGCACCTCAGTTGTTTTTTTTAACCGACAAGACTGGGAATAAACATTCTCTACCTCCTCGTGAGCAGTGGTGATGACAGGGCTCACGTGCTACATCCATTCTGGCACAACTCCACTGCTTGTTAAAATATTGAAATACTTCCATATCAGTTGATAAATAGCCACTTTCCCTAGTAGTAAAGGGGCAGATGAAACTCTCCACAATCCAGCAACTAAGTGGTGATACCTGCCAGGCAGATTGATAAATTCTCTTAAGATCACATCTGGTTGTGAGAATCTAGATTCACTCATTTCCGAACTAGGTCCCAGGCATGCTGCTACGTGCTAATAATACAGAAAAAAAAGAAGCTTCCAAAGAACTGAGCCCAGCAAGGGGGATAGACATGTAAATAAACAAAATATTATCTGTTATTATCTAAAAAACCACTTCATTTAGTGGCTTAAAACAACAGGTTCCTCAAAAAAAATTAAACATAGACGTACAATATGATCCAACAATTTCACATCTGGGCATAAAGATTTGAAAGCTAGAACTCCAACTGATATTGACACACTCATGTTCATAGCAGTATTATTCACAATAACAAAAAGGTGGAAACAACACAAATGTGTATCAATAGATGAATGAATAAACAAAATGTGGTCTGCAGATCCAATGGAATATTATTCAGCCTTTAAAAAGCAAGGAAATTCTTTTTTTTAATAGGAAAAGTCTTTTTTTTTGTATATTTTATTAAGTATGTTATTACAGTTGTCCCATTTCCCCCCCCTTATACCCTCCACCCTGCACCCCATCCCATCATCCCCACACCTCTTAGTCCGTGTCCATGGGTTGCACACGCCAGTTCTTTGGCTTCTTGATTTCCCACACCACTCCCAGCCTCCCCCTGACCACTTTTTTTTTGGTCAACATTTTCCCTCCACCACTTTTCCCAGTCCCACCCACCCCCACCTCCCGCCCTCCATCCTTCCCCCATTTGGTTTTGTCCCTGGGTCCTTTATGCATGTTCTTTGATGATACTTCCCCTCCCTTTCCCCTGTCATCTGGTTACTGTCAGTTTGTTTTTTATTTCAATGTTGCTGGTTATATTTTGCTTGCTTGTTTATTTTGTTGATTAGGTTCCACTTATAGGTGAGATCATATGGTATCTGTGTTTCACTGGTTTATTTCACTTAGCATTATGCTCTCTAGTTGCATCCATGCTGTCACAAAAGGTAGCAGCTCTTTTTTCCTTTCTGCTGTGAACTATTCCATTGTGTAAATGTACCATAGTTTTTTGATCCACTCATTTACTGTGGGGCACTTAGGTTGCTTCTAATTCTTGGCTATTGTAAATTGTGCTGCTGTGAACAGTGGGGTACACAGGTTCTTTTGAATTGGTGTTCCAGGATTCTTAGAGTATAATCCCAGCAGTGGAATTACAGGGTGAAAAGGCAGTTCTATTTTTAGTTTTTTGAGGAAATTCCAAACTGTTTTGCAAGGTAACTGCACCTGTCTGCTTTCCCATCGACAGTGTACTAGGGTTCCCTTTTCTCCACATCCTCACCAGCACTTATTGTTTGTTGATTTGTTTATGATGGCCATTTTGGTTGGTGTGAAATGGTATCTCATTGTGGTTTTAATTTGCATCTCTCTGATGGCTAGTGAGGCAGAGCATCCTGTCATGTGTCTCTGGGCCCTGTGTATGTCCTCTTTGGAGAAGTGACTGTTCAGGTCCTTTGCCCATTTTAAAATTGGACTGTTTGTCTTCCTAGAGTGGAGTCGTGTGAGTTCTTTATGTATTTTGGATATCAAATCCTTTTCCGAGGTATCATTGGCTTATATACTTTCCCATATGGTCGGTTCCCTTTTCATTTTGCTGATGTTTCCTTTGGCCATGAGAAAGCTTCTTATTTTGATGAAGTTCCATTTATTCTTTCCTTTATGTCCCTTGCTCTAGGGGACATATCAGTGAAAATATTACTGCATGGAATATCTGAGATTTTCGTGCCTATGTTCTCCTCTAGGACTTTTATGGCATTGTGACTTATATTTAAGTCTTCTATCCATGTTGAGTTGATTTTCGTGTATGGTGCAAGCTGGCGGTCCAATTTCATTTTTTTTGCCTGTAGCTGTCCAGATCTCCCAAAGCCATTTGTTGAAGAGGCTATTTTTACTCCATTTTATGCTCTTGCCCCCTTTGTTGAATATTAATTGACCATAGAAACGTGGATCTATTTCTGGGCTCTCTATTCTGTTCTGTTAATCTATGTGTCTGTTCTTATGCCAGTACCAGACTGTTTTGATTACAGTGACCTTATAATATAGTTTGATGTCAGGTATTGTGATCCCTCCTACTTTATTCTTCTTTCTCAAAATTGCTGCAGCTATGCAGGGTCATTTATGGTTCCATATACATTTTTGAAATGTTTGTTTTATATCTGTGGAATATGTCCTTGGTGATTTATTAGGGATTGCGCTGAATCTATAAACTGCTTTGGGTAGTATGGACATTTTGATGATATTAATTCTTCCAGTCCCTGAACATGGAGTATGCTTCCATTTACTTGTGTCTTCCTTAATTTCTTTCTTCACAGTCGTGTAGTTTTCTGAGTACAGGTCTTTTACCTCCTTGGTTAAGTTTATTCCTAGGTACTTTGTTTTTCTTGTTGCTATAGTAAATGGGATTTTTTCTCTGATTTCTGATTCTGAGGTTTCATTGCTGGTGTACAAAAATGCCTTCGATTTCTGAATATTAACTTTGTATCCTGTTGTTTTGCCAAATTCTCTTATTAGGTCAAGTAGTTTTTTGGTGGAGTCTATTGGGGTTTCTATGTACACTATCATGTCATCTGCAAACAATGACAGTTTTACTTCCTCTGTTTCAATTTGGATGCCTTTTATTTCTTTTTCTTGTCTGACGGCTGTGGCTAGGACTTCCAATACTATGTTGAATAGAAGTGGTGAAAGTAGACATCCTTGTCTTGTTCCCAATCTTAGTGAGAAAGCTTCTAGTTTTTGCCCATTCAGTATAATGTTGGATGTAGGTTTCTCATATATAGCCTTTATTATGTTGAGGTATGCCCCCTTATTCCCACTTTGCTGAGTGTTTTTATCATAAATGGGTGCTGTATCTTATCAAACACTTTTTCTACATCTATTGATTTGGTCATGTGATTTTTGTCTTTCCTTTTGTTTATGTGATGTATTACATTTATTGATTTGTGAATATCATACCATCCTTGCAGCCCTGGGATGAATCTCACTTGATCATGGTGGATGATCTTTTTAATGTATTGCTGGATGCGGTTTGCCAATATTTTGTTGAGGACTTTAGCATCCACCAGTGACACTGGCCTGTTGTTTTCTTTCCTTGTGGTGTCTTTATCTGGTTTTGGGATTTGGATGATGCTGGCCTCATAAAAAGCAGTTTGGGAGTCTTCCCTCTTCTTGGATTTTTTGGAATAGTCTGAGGAGGACAAGGATTAGCTCTTCCTGAAAAGTTTTGTAAAATTCCCCTGTGAAACCATCTGGTCCAGGGCTTTTGTGTGCCTGGAGTTTTTTGATTACTGCTTCAGTTTCACCAGTTGTTATCAGTCTGCTCAGGCTTTCTGTTTCTTCTTCATTCAGTTTTGGAAAATTATATTTTTGTAGAAATTTGTCCATTTCCCCCAGGTTTTCAAATTTCTTCGCATATAGTTTTTTGTAGTAATTTCTTACAATTCTTTTTATTTCTGTGGTATCAGTTGTAATTTCTCCTCTTTCATTTCTGATTTTATTTATTTGCATCCTCTCCCTTTTTTTCTTGATGAGTCTGCTTAAAGGCTTGTCGATTTTATCTTTTCAAAGAACCAGATCCTGGATTTATAGATCCTTTGAATTGTTCTTTTAGTCCTTATGTCATTCAATTCTCCTCTGATCTTATTTCCTTTCTTCTGCTCACTCTGGGCTTTGTTTGTTGTTGTTTCTCCAGTTCTTATAGATGTAGGGTTAGGCTGTTTATTTGAAATGTTTCTACCTTTTATAGGTAGACCTGTATTGCTATGAACTTTCCTCTCAGGACTGCATTTGCTGTGTCCCATAGGTTTTGGACTGTCGTATGTTCATTTTCATTTGTTTCCAGAAACTTTATGAATTCTTCTTTGACCTCATTATTGACCCATTCATTGTTTACTAGCATGCTATTCAGTCTCCATAAGTTTGACTGATTTTGTGTTTTTTCCTTGAGGTTGGTTTCTAATTTTAAGCCTTGTGGTCTGAGAAAATGCTTGATATGATTTCAATTTTCTTAAATTTGTTGAGGCTTCTTTTGTGTCCTATCATGTAGTCATCTTTGAAAATGTTCCATGTGCATTTGAAAACAGTGTGTAGTTTGCTTCTCTGGGATGAAAGGTTCTACATATATCAGTTAAGTCCTTTTGATTTAATGCATCGTTCGGTTCCACAATATCCTTGTTGATATTTTGTTTGGAAGATCTATCCAAAGAGTGGGGTGTTAAAATCCCCTACTATAAGTGTGTTGCTGTCTGTATCTTTTGAAGTCCTCCAGGATTTTTCTTATATATTTGGGTGCTCCTATGTTGGGTGCATATAGGTTTACAATGTTTATGCCTTCTTGATGGATTCTTCCTTTGAGTATTATGAAGTGTCCTTCTGTGTCTCTTTTTATGGCCTTTGTGTTGAAGTCTATTTTGTCTGATATAAGTATTGCTACCCCAGCTTTTTTATCCTGTCTCTTTCCTTGGAATATTTTTTTCCAACCCTTTACTTTCAGTCTGTGTAGGTCTTTTGTTCTGAGGTGGGTCTCTTGTAGGCAGCATATGTGTAGGTCATGTTTTTTTATCCATTCAGCTACTTAATGTCTTTTAATTGGAACATTTAATCCATTTACATTTAAAGTTATTATTGATAGGTACTTATTCATTTTTTTCCCTTTGCACTTGTGTTCTTCTCTCTCTCTCTCTCTCTTTTTCTTCATCTTCTTAAAGAAGTCCCTTTAGCATATCTTGCAATGCTGGTTTGGTAGAGGTGTATTCTTTTAGCCTTCTTTTGTCTGAGATACTCCTTATTTCACCTTCCATTTTAATTGAGAGCCTTGCTGGGTAGAGTCATCTTGGTTGCAGTCCTTTGCTTTTCACTGCTTGGAATATTTCTTGCTATTCCCTTATGGCTTGTAGTGTTTCTGTGGAGAAGTCAGTCGCTAGCCTTATCAGGGCTCCCTTGTATGTTACTTCTTGTTTCTCGCTTGCTGCATTTAAGATTCTCTCTTTGTCCTTGATATCTGCCATTTTAGTTATGATGTGTCTTGCAGTGGGTCTCTTTAGGGTCCTCTTGATTGGGACCCTCTGTGCTTCCTGGACTTGTGTAACCTTTTCTCTCCTCAAATTAGGGAAGTTTCCCATCACTACTTTTTCAAACAGGTTTTCTGTCCCTTGCTCCTCTTCTTCTCCTTCTGGTATTTCTGTTATATGGATATTATTATGTTTCAAGTTGTCCTGCATTTCCCTTAACACCTCTTCATTCTTCTTGAGCCTTTTTTCTTTTTCTTGCTCCTTCTGGGAGTTTTTTCCTACCATGTCCTCCAGCTTACTGATTTAATTTTCTGCTTCATCTAGTCTGCTTTTGATTCCTTCTACTGTGTTCTTCAATTCAGAAATTGTATTCTTCATTTCCTCTTGATAGTTTCTATGTTCTTTTTCATGCTGATATAATTTGCAGTAAGTTCCTTGTAGTTTCCCTGTAGTTTTTTGTAATTCGCTCTGAGTTCACTGAGTTCAGTGAGTTTACTTATAACCATTATTTTAAACTCAATATCTGATAGTTTACTTGCTTCTATTTCACTTAGTCATCTTTCTGAGGATTTTTCCTGTCCTTTCAGTTTGGGGTTGTTTCTTTGTCTTCCCATTATTTCTCTGCCTGAAGAAAACCACAAAGCCCAGGGAACAAACCCACAACCACAGAAATAACTGCCCCCTGCAATCCCACTATCAACAGCAAATGAACCAGTATTAATAAGGCTGTAAAGAGATTAAGACTATGATAAGAAAGCAAATAAATAAACTAGTAGTATAAAGTCTAGTGACTTAATATGCACCAACCTGATGGACAAGAAATGAATGTTAAAAAGCTATGTAGTAAAGAAAATACTGCAAATCATGGAGAAGACCACAGTGGATTTCGTCCTAGTAGCCTCTAGTATTTACCACTGTTTTTTCTTTCTGGATCCACCTCTAGTGAAGTCAGATGCTGACCCCGTCTGACCTTAGGCAGCCTGTTCGAGACTTCCGGGATCTACTGTCTGTGGTTTTCTCCTTCAGTTGTTAATCTAGTCCCTCTGTGCTCAGCAGTCAGGCTTTAACACCATAGGGTGGGGCAGTATACCTCCTGTAGTCAGGGCTAATGTTTCCCCTCAGGCTGCTGGTGCTCCGAGGGGAGTGTCTGTGTGAGCTCAATGGCTGCTGACTTATGGGGATGATTCAGTACTAGTATCCCGGAGGCTACTCTCTCAGTTCTCTCCTCAAAGTCTCTGTCCCCAGCCTCTCCTCAAGCATCTCTAGTCCACTCTGCAGCCCTTCGCAGGGATCTACTGTCTGTGGCTGCAACTCTGCACTCAGCATTCAGCCTTAAGCACCACAGGGCCAGGGCAGAGTCCCTCCTGGGGGCGGGGCTATTGTTTCCTCTCAGGCTGCTGTACCTCAGGGGAGTGGTCTGCCTGAGCAAGATGGCTGCTGCAGCGTGGAGGATGACTCAGCACTGGGATCCTGGAGGCTACTTTCTCGGTTCACTCCCCAAAGCCTCTGTCCCCAGTCTCTCCGCAGGCATCTCTAGCCCACTCTGTCCTCACATTTGCCGGAGCCCAGGGTAAGTGGCTGTAGATGAAAATGTATGTGTTGGCCCTTTAAATGGCTCTTTCAGTCTCCAGCCTCCGGTCTCTGGCAGAGGGCAGCCCTGCTGCTTTTCACAGCTGGCTGTTATCTGTGTGCTTTTTGTGTTCTGGTGCTGTAGGCTGGGGATCCCTGCTTATGGTTTAGACCCCGGTCTTCTCAGGAGGATACAACTGGCTACTCAAATATCCCCCTGGAGCTGCTGCCCAAGGGTGCCCAGCCAGCTCTCTCGTGTCTCTGCCACACTCCTTACCAGTCGGGTTGTGCCAAACTATTTCTTCTCTCTGTCCAAGGTTACAAGGCTCCTCTCTCACTGCTGTTCAGTTGTTTGCTCTGGGTGATTTCTCCACAATTTAGTTGTAATTTCAGATTAGTCCTGGGAAGAAATCAATGTGATTTCCATTCACTCCTCCGCCATCTTGATCCTTTCCTGGAAGAGTCTACTCAGACTTTGTCCCCCTGAGCTTCAGCACTGGGTTAGCAGCTGGTATACAGGGAGAAACCGAAGTGCCTGGCATCAAGGCGAGCAGAAGCCATTGTCCTTTTTCTAAACCCTCCCCCTACAGAGCTGGAAAGCTGGTGCCATATATGGGACCCTATCAACCTGGCTCAAAAAACAAGGAAATTCTGACACATGCTATAACATGGATGAAACTTGAAGGCATTATGCTAAATGAAATAAGGTAGACACAAAAGGACAGATATAATGTGATTCTACTTATATGATGTACCTAGAATAGGCAAATTCATAGAGACAGAAAGTAGAAAAGTGAATGTGAGGGGCTGCAAGGTGTTACAGGGAGTTGGTGTTTAATGGATATAGAATTTGAATTTGGGAAGATGAAAAATTCTGGAGATGATAATGGTTTACAACAATGTGAATGTACTTAATGCCAAAAAAACTGTGCACTTAAAAATAGTTAAAATAGTAAGTTTTATGCTATGTATATTTTACCACAGTAAAAAAAAGAAAAAAAAGAATGACAGTTATTTCTTGTGCTCATAAATGTACGATTTGGCCAGCGTTCAGCAGGAATGACTATTTCTGCTCCGTGATGTTGGGACCTCAACTGATGTGACTTAATTGGCAGGGACTGCCCGGGCGCTTTCATCTCTTACATCGTCCCTGGGCCTCTCCGTATGGTCTCTCCATCGTAGTGTCCTCAGGGCAGTCAGACTTCTTATGTGGCAGTTCCAGGTTCCCCGAGTTTGCGTTCCAAGAGACAGGAAGTAGAAGCTGCCACGCCCTAAGGCAGAAGCCCCAGCTCCCACCCAGATCCAAGGGGACTAACACCCACTTCTCCATAGAAGGAGTTTCAAAAAATTTGTAGCCATTTTTATTTGACCACAATGTGATAAGTGAAGTGTGTACAAGCCGCTAGGATTGTGTGAAGGGGAGAAAGCTCTCTGGGGATTCAGGAAGACTCTCCAGGAGAAGGAGGATGTTTCATCCTGGATGGAGTAATCCATGTGAAAACATAAAGTTAAACTGTAAAATGTTTCACCAGTGCATTATCCATGATGGTAACAGTAAATATTAAATTAAGAAATGGTTTTGCAGCTGCTTCCCAGTTGATAAGATGCATCAAATACAGACCTGATTCTCACACTATTAACTTGTTAAGGGGCTCTGGGCCATGAATTAACCTGAGAATGCATCTGGCAGGTACGCTATGTAAAAAGATATGATTGTGTTCGAGGAACTAATCAGCTTGTGAAAGATGTCCAAATAGGGTGTCTCACTCTGTACTTCACCCTGCAACAAATCAAGGCCGCCAACAAGCACTCAACCCCACCCTGTGCAATCTAGTCCAAGGTGGATTGTAGTCATGAGGTTCCAACGCAGCCAACTCATTTTCTGCTAATCATAGAGATGAATGTGAACTAAAACACCATTTGTCAAGGACAGTTTTTTCTTATAACCACATTGTAAAATAGAGAAGTTACTGAATCAAATATAGTTCCAATACTTCTCAATAAATGATTGCTGAATGAATATTGATCCTTGACGTTCAGCAAGGACAAGGAGTCTTTTCTGTTCCAATATACCTTTCATCCGATTTAAATTTTCTCTTTTAAATTCTATTTTATTGATTGTGTTATTACAGTTAGTTGTCCCAATTTCCCCCCTTTGCCCTCCTCTACCCAGCTCCGCCCCCCAATTCTCAGGCAATCCCCACACCTTTGTCCATCTCCACAGGTCATGCATATGTGTTCTTTGGCTACTCTATTTTCTGTGCTGTACTTTACATCCTCATGATTATACTGTAACTACCAATTTGTACTTCTTAATCTTTTACCTTTTTCAAACATGTCCCTGATCCCCCTCCCAAACCCCCAACCGCCAAAATGTTCTCTGTATCTATGGTTCACCTTCTGTTCTGCTTGTTTATTTTGGGGTTTTTTTAGATTAAATTGATAGATTTGTATTTGTTGCCATTTTATTGTTCATTTTTTATCTTATTATTATTATTCTTTAAAAAGACCGTTTAATATTTCATATAATGCTGGTTTGGTGGTGATGTACTACTTTAGCTTTTGCTTATCTGGGAAGTTTTTTATTTGTCTTTCGATTCTAAATGATAGCTTTGCTAGGTAATCTTGGTTGTAAGTCCTTGATTTTTGTGACTGAATATTTCTTGCCAGTCCCTTCTATCCTGTAAAGTTTCTTTTGAGGAATGAGCTGACAGTCTTATGGGGGTTCACTTGTAGGTAGCTAGCTGCTTTTCTCTTGCCACTTTTAAGATTCTCTTTGTCTTTAACTTTTGGCATTTTAATTATGATGTGTCTTGGGGTGGGCCTCTTTGGGTTCATCTTGTTTGGGATTCTCTGGACTTCATGGACTTGTATGTCTATTTCCTTCACCAAGATAAGGAAGTTTTCTGTATTGTTTTTTTCAAATAAGTTTCTAATTTCTTGCTCTTTCTCTCTTCTCCTTCTGGAACCCCCGTGATGCAAGTTTTGGTACAACCGAAGTTGTCCCAGAAGCTTCTTACCCTCATTCTTTTAAATTTTTTTTTCTTCTTGCTTTTCTGGTTGGGTGTGTTTTGCTTTCTTGTGGTCCAAATTGCTGATTTGATTCCCGGCTTCATCCACTTCACTGTTGATTCCCTATAAGCTGTTCTTTAATTAGTGTGTCCTTCATTTCTGAATGGTTTCTTTTTTATGGTTTCCATGCCCTTTTTCACACTGTTGAAGTTCTCACTAACTTCACTGAACATCATTATAATCAGTGTTTTGAACTCTGCATCTAGTAACTGGCTTGTCTCCACTTTGTTTAGTCCTTTTTCTGGAGTTTTTTGTTCTGTTCTTTCATTTGGTCCATGTTTCTTTGTCTCCTCATTTTGGCAGTCTTCCTGTGTTTGATTCTATGTATTAGGTAGAGCTGCTACATCCCCCAGGCTTGGTAGAGTGTATAGTGTAGTAGGTGTCCTGTAGGATCCAGTGGCACAACCCCCTCTATTACCCAAGATAGGTACTCAAGGTGCACCCACTGTGTGGGCTGTGTACACTCTCCTATTGTAGTTGAGCCATGACTGCTGTTGTGTGCTGCAGCCTATCTAGGCCAAGCAGGTCCACTCGAGACTCAGGGAGATGGAAGAAAATGTGTGGAGCTGTGAGGATGCTTGACATGCCTTTATTCAGGGGTGGGCGAGCCACACACACTGCAAGCTGCATGTCTGTGTCTGTGTGCATGCTCAGTGAGAAACCCATTCCTCCTTAGATCTGAGCACAAACAAAGCCAGCATCAGGCCAAAAGTTGAAGTAACAGCATGAGCTGCACATGGGAGCCCACTTCATTTTATGGGAACTGTTTGTCAGACCCAGACTCAAGGCTTTTAGAACACACTTTATCAGGCCCATTCAAGGTTGTGAGAAAATACATCCCTCTTATTACCCAGACACCTGGGTGGGGAAGCCAGGCTGCCTCCGCTTACCCTACATGTTGGCACATCAAAGGTCAGCCACTGCCTGTGTTCCATCTGGAGCCACACAACAAAAACTACAAAGTGATCTACAGGTGGCTGCTACTCGTGCTGCGCTTCGAGGTACCCAGGCAAGGCCAGGCTGTGAGCTAAGGCCGGCTGCTACTAGTGCCAGGCCTGGGGCAACTTAGCTAGAGGTATGGGGTTGCTGAAGCCAGGTGCTGCTTTTTTGAAATAATTTAGGAAAACCCGAAGCATGAGCCAAGAAAAGCCATTTGTATGGAAAAGCCACTGGAAACAGCTTGTTTGGGCCCAAAAGTTGGGAGTCACTATGGTGGAACAACAGCGTGAGCTAGGTTGATGGTGTCTCAGTTATGGTGGCTGCCTGCTAGCTCTGTGACTCTGTGGGAGGAGGGCTCAGAAAAGGAACAGTAACCTCTGCCAGCACTTCTGTCTGGGAGAAAGCTGCCCTATAGCTCTACCCTTAATACCAGACAACTCAGTTCTCCCCATATGTCTCTGATGTCTTTCAGTTGGCAGCTCCCATACTCAAGGGAGTGAGACTGAATATGTCTGTGCATGGACCCTTTAAAGGGAATCGGCTGGTATCCCAGTCATTTCTGTCTTCCACAGCCTCAATTCCTGTGAGCTTGGTTTTTACAACCAGAAGTTATGGTAAATTCTCTTCCTGGCACTGGAATCCTGGTCTTGGGGGCCTGGTGTGAGGCTGGCACCCTTCATTCCTTAGATATCCCTCCCAATTTTTACCTACTACACGTGGGTGTGGGACCAGCCCATTTCATGTCTCTGACCCTCCTACCAGTCACAATGTGGCTTCTTCTTTAAGTCTGTGGTGGTAGGACTTCCATTCAGCTCAATTTCTGATGGTTCTGAATGATGATTGTTCTATAGTTTAATTGTAATTCTGATGTGGTTGTGCGAGGAAGCGAGCCATGTTACTCACGCTGCCTTCTTGCCTGGAAGGCCCTCTTTCTTCTCTAGATTTAAAATTTCTTAATACTGAAATGAATATAAAAATCTTGTACTGGTTTTAAAAAAGAGAATGAAAACATTAATAATAAAAGCTAGAAAAAAATCCACTCTTGATCATTCTTAGCATTCCAACTTATTATCAAGAGAAATTGTTTTAAGATGGCTCTAGTGATTTCAGACTTTTGCCATCATCTGTTAGTTCTGTGGGACTAAATATTTGGAATCAACCTGTGATTAAAATCTAGACAGAAGCAGCAAATATCATTCTCACAAAGATCACCATAAGAATGGTCCAAGAATAAAGCAAACAAGACTAAACTTTCTGTTCTGTCTCAGGCATTATTAACTGAATGACTATTTGAAAATTTTTGTAATCAAAGAAAAACCTGTATGTTGGTCTACATAAACCTAGTTATATTTGATCCTACATTTAAATAATTATAGTATAGCCTTTGGCCTAAGGATACTGCCTATTAATTCATTTTGAAAAACTTAAAATCTTGATTTTCAAATATTTTTTCTCCCTCTACAAATATTAACCACTTGTATAGGGCATGCAGGCTTTATACTAGGTGCTGAAGGGTCACTTGGCATTGAAGAAGTCTTGGTATCTATCCTCAAGGAACTCGCCATATAAGACACATGTACATAGTTCAATATACGACCAGGCAGTGTGACATAATGTTACAAGCAAGTGCTATGGGAATGGAAAACAAAGAGAAATTATACCAAGTGATTGTGAAAGGAACAGAGAGCAACACTGTTCCCTCACCTATTTCTATTGCTTCTTGTTCCTCTAGTTTGATTTGTAAGGATTTTTTGGATAACATAAAAACAGGGGGGGGCAACAAAATGATCCCAAGAGAATGTGACCAGGTAAGGTTTTAAAGATAGTTTAAAATAATTTAATACCTACCACATCAAGCCACTCTACCAAGCCTAGGAAACAAAGCAGCTCTACCCAATACATAGAAATAAACACAGGGAGGCTGCCAAAATGAGGAGACAAAGAAACATGGCCCAAATGAAAGAACAGAACAAAAAAACTCCAGAAAAAGGACTAAACAAAATGGAGACAAACAATATACTAGATGGAGAGTTCAAAATACTGGTTATAAGGATGCTCACAGAACTTAGTGAGGACATCAACAGTCAGAAATGAAGAATACACTAACTGAAATGAAGAATAATTTACAGGGAATCAATAGTAGAGTAGATGAGGCCTAGAATCAAATCAACAATTTGGAATTTAAAAAAAAAACAACCCACCCAATCACAACAGAAAAAAATAAAACAGGAATCAAAAAAAAAATGAGAATTAGTGTAAGGATCTTCTGGGACACCTTCAAGCATAGCAACATTCACATCGTGGAGGTGCAGAAACAAGAAGAGAGCAAGAAATTGAAAACCTATTTGAAAAAATAATGACAAAAAATTATTTCCCTAACTTGGTGAAAGAAATAGACATCCAAGTCCAAGCAGAGAGTCCCAATCAAGATACACCCAAAGAGGCCCACTCCAAGACACATCATAATTAAAATGCCAAAGGTTAAATACAGAAAGAGGACCTTGAAAGCACAAGAGAAAAGGAGTTAGTTACCTACAATAAAAGTCCCCATAAACCTGTCCACTGATTTCTCAACAGAAGCTTCGTAGGCCAGAGGGATTGGCAAGAAATATTCAATCAAGATTACTCTACCCAGCAAAACTATCATTTAGAATGGAAGGATATAAAGAGCTTCCCAGACAAGACAAAGCTAAAGGAGTTCATCAGCTACCAAACCAGCATTATATGAAATGTTAAAGGGCCTTCTTTAAGAAGAAAAAAAAATTTCTTAAATCACATTGATGTTTCTCTCTCTCTCTTTTTCCCTCCCTTCCCCTCTTTCTAAAAATATATAAATAAAATCTTTTTAAAAATAAAGAAAGAAAGAAAAGCCTTGATCGGTATAGCTCAGTTGGGCATCATCCCACAAAGTGAAGGATCTCTGTTTGACTCCAAGGCAGGACACATGCCTGGGTTGCAGGTTTGGTCCCCAGTCGAGGTGCATGTGAGAGACAACCAATCAATGCTTCTCTCTCACCTCAATGTTTCTTTCCCTCTCTTTCTCCCTCCCTTCCCTTCTCTCTAAAAAGAAATTAATAAAATCTTTAAAATATATATAAACAATAAAATGGCAAAAATATATATCTATTAATAATTGAATGTAAAAAATAAACAAAATAAGCAAGCAGAACAGAAACAGACTCATAGATACAGAGAACATTCTGACAGTAGCCAGATGGGAGAGAGTTTGGGGGGATGGGTGAAAAAGGTGAAGGGATTAAAAAGTACAAATGGTGGTTATAAAATAGTCATGGGGATGTAAAGTACAGCATAGGGAATATAGTCAATAATAGTATATTCTAATAACTGTGTATGTTGTCAGATGGTGCAAGATTTATTGGGAGGATCACTAATGTAATGTATAATCACTGGGTTGTACACTTGATATTAATGTAATAATGTATGTTAACTGTTACTGAAAAATAAAAAATGAAATGATTTAAAATTTTAAAAAAGAAATAAATTTAGACAAATGTGTACAAGGTCCATGCATGTTATTACAAATGGCAGGACATCCTCCTTATATGGTTGAATATATAAATTTATCTAAGTAACATGCTGAACACCTTAAATTTACACAACATTATATGTCAAATATTTATCTGATTTAAAAAATAAAACAAAAAAAAACAGAATTGTCAGGTAATACTGTTAAACTTTAATCAGGAGATTAACTTAAGCCTGTGAACTGTGTGTTCAACTATAAAGAAAAAAATGTTTTAAACAAATGTAAAATACGTTGTCAAAGCCTGTGTCCAAATGATTACATTGAAAAAGGGAATCCCACTTATAATGTGTGAGTCAATTGTTTGGTTTTTGCATGTTTAACTTTCAGCTCATTTTCTAGGAAGACACTGTTTCAAAGTGGAAATTGTCTATAACTTTCTACTAATAATCAAGCCAGTTTGATTCAACTTTTACTGTTGCTGCTATGATTAAGAACAATCTCTGCTTTCAGGGAGTTCAGAGTTTAGTTTGGGAAAGAAAATGTCAATAAACGGATTTTTTAAAATTCAGAAAATATATGGAATAAAAAGCAAATATGCAGGCTGAAAACACTTTTACAAAATAAAATATACTGTTGAATTTCAAGGCACCAAGTTTTTTTTCCCCCCAAATAATTGTGTATTCATTTCTTCAATGTTTTTTATGAATCAACTTTCTTAAACTGCATTTGCCTAGCTTACTCAGCTAACCTTTTGAGATTATTTTGGTAACATTAGCTTAATTTTATTTGTGCAAAAAAATTTAATATTCCTGGAAAAAATATAACGACGTTTTAAAATTTAACCCCAAATCATCCTACTTACATAAACCAGAGCCTCAGGGAAGTAGCCTACGGAGGTGACGCCCTGTTAGGAGCAGGCTATGGTGGCAGGCACTGTCGCATTGTACCACTTTGTGCCCCACTGCCCTGTGAGGACATGTGACCCGAGTCCCATTCTGATCCACTGAAGCTCAGAAAGTTCTCCTTAATTTTCATACAGTTGTCAGGGATGGAAGAAGACTTTGGATCCAACTTTTACCTCCTCCAAATTCTGTGCTTTTCCTCAAGGAATGTCCTAAAGTGGCTTTTAAAAGATATCTGCAAAGTCCCCACCAATGCGACGACCCAGGGAACAATGTCAAATTCAACTCAGATGGAGCACTGAGTTTTTAGTTTTGCATTGCAGTGGGCCGTGGGAACTGCATTAGGCTCCACTGCTGACTTGTTGCCCAGTTGCAGCTGAGTAGACTAATACGTTTGCAGCACACACATCACGGAGATGAGGAAAATCATCGGAGCCACTCATGGCACAGGGCAGAGCCTCAGCCTGCAGGATGCCAGTTATTGACTTCCAAAGTCACAGGCTTCACTTCAGCAGCAGTTGGTACCAGTTTCCAGCTCTTAAAATGTTTGGCATTTCCAGAATCAGCCCCATTGGATCTCCCGATGGGAAACCAGTTAGCAGGTACCCCTTCAGTGGACGTGGCAGGGCTTTTTCTTCAAGATTCCACACTCTAATATTACCCTCCTCCACACACACACACACACACACACACACACGCGCACACACACACACACATTTCTTCCCTTTGTTCTTTTGGCCTTGGGGGTGGTAACCGCTTCAGGCAGTTACTCTCTCTGTGTTGCCTCAGTGTGCCCTTTTGCTGTTTTGTTTCCCTAACACCTGTTTAACAAATTCCTCATACCAGTTCTCTCTGTTAAAAATAGCTGGTGTGATAATGGCCCTATCTGCTGAGGCAAATACACATCTACCCTGACATAGCAGTCCCACCCCTGGAATTTCACCCAAGAGAACCAAGTGTTTATGTTCACCAAATGCATGTTTAAAAATGTTCGTAACTGTGTTATTCCTCACAGCCCCAAACTGAAACTAACCCAAATGTCTATCAACAGCAGAATGGATAAATCATCATGATATATTCATATGATGGAATACTACACAGCAATGAAAAGGAACAAACTCCTGCTTCAGTCAATGTTAGTTGTAACATTGAATGAAAGAAGCCAGACACAAAAGAGTATATACTGTGTGATTCCACTTATATAAAGTTCAAAAGCAGGCAAAGATAATCTACGATGACAGAGATCAGAAAAGCGCCTATCTCTGAAAGGAGCTATCAACAGGACTCTTTGTCTTCATCTCGGTGATGGTTCATCAAGCTGTTCATTTCAGATTTGTGTGTTCTACTGTGTGTAGGTTATAAGTCAGTAGAAAATTAAAATAAAGTAACCGAGCCTGTGTTCCTTCCTGGAACCCAAATGGTTCAGAGAGGTGCCAAGTGTCAGAGTAGGAAGGCACAGTAGGAATATAGCCAAACCTAGCAGAGCTACAGGGAAGAGAGAATCCTGCGACTTTACAGAGCAGCAACAGTCCAGAGACACAATGCCTACTCAGGGCATTACCAGAGTGGTATTGATTCAAGGGCCAGAGAAGACCATTCCTGTACATGTCTCTTGAGCAAACCTAAAACACAAGAAATTTAGGCCAACCCAGGTAAAACTGATTACCATATTTTGCCACACATAATGAACACTTTTTCCCAAATTTTTGAGGGGAAAATAAGGATGTGCATTATACGTGGGTAGTACTGATTCCATATCTATATAAATGTTTGTAATTCTTTTATTTATGCTTCTGCATTAAAAATGTTAACTCTAGAAAGCAATAACAATATCCGTATGCAAAATAATACCCTGGAATATGATAATTGGTTTATACATCAATAAAAAATTGATTTCAAAAATTAAAAAGAAAGATTTTTTTCCTGCAAGTTTGGGCCAAAAAAGTGGGTGCGCATTATACATGGCAAAATATGGTAATTATTGAAACAAAAATAAGGAAACTCTCCTAAGCTAGTTCTGATATAAGGAGCTATATATATTTGACATATTTTGTCAATATAAATTACGTATTTCTCTATATTGGGCAGGTTAAAAGTATCTGAAAAGTTAAATTATATGTGTATTATAAAACCTATTGGATACCACTAGCGCTGTGGTATGTCATATCCTTTGTCCCCACACCAACTCTTTGACAGAGGGCACACTGAGGTTCAGAGACATGAAAGCATGATGAAGGCCACACCTTCAGTGGCAAAAATGGGTTCTAACTCGAGTCTGTCCAGCTTCAGAGGAAGTCCGATAGAACCCATTACAATGAGACAAGGAAAGCTAAGCACTGCAAACAAACTTCAGTTTTAAAAAAAATCAGTCAACAACTGAGAAGATTCTTCGAAGAGATTGCCTCGTGTGATGTTATTTCTGTTTCAGATTTTCCTGTGATCATTCTGCACACATATGTATACACACATGTGATACTTTATATACATGTTGCAGGTGGCAATCAATCTTCTACAGCTGTTATATCTACTGAGTAAATAATGTCTTGTGTAACCTATGATTTTGCTAAATGGAAAGACCTACAGTTCAGGACAGTTGAAATTAAGATACAAGTTTTATGTTTAAAATCAGTCTTAAGGCTGCCATCACATACTTTTTACCCCCTTTATCATCTCTCGTTTAAAAAGTTGTTTTAAAAGCATTAACTTAAAATTTCTCATTCTTGATCTGAGTCAAGGTCCTTGCATTTTGAGTGTGTTGAAAGCACTCTGAAAACTTAAGTGTGAAAAACAAAATGACACTCCCAGCCAAGTCTCTACACAAAGCTTTGTATGTCATCTCACAGTGATTCTGTCATGGTGCTGTGAAGTTATAATTAATATTCAAAAATACCTAACATCTCGGACAGAAGTAACTGTCCAGAGTTTTATCTTTCCATTTGTCACTAATAAGTCAGTCAATTCAGAAGAACAGAAGGTAAAGAAAAGCAAATGCAAATCAATGCATTAAAACATATTTACCATATTTTAAAACATACTGTGTTACAACAGCCCGATGTAAATCAAGCTGTTTACCTAGTGTACTGTTGTAATTTGGGGGGAAAAGTTATTAATTTCTAACAACTTTTTGTCATCTTTCACTTACTCAACCCCTTTAAGGCACTTGTATCAATCACAATTCATATTTTAAATTTAAAACAAATTTAGAAGGCAAAGCAATCTTCTATATGAGAGCTTTAGAATGAATGGGCTGAATGAAAATGGGGATCTCTGGCTCTTAAAATAAGAGAGACGAGAGAGGGAAATGTCCTGAGACCATCATCTAAGCCAGAGGAAGAACAGGAGGATTAAAGCGGAGTGATGAGGAATGGTGTTCTCATTTGCATGCATGATTTAGTCCTCCTTGTAATAGTTAGGCTTCTCCTGTTAAAAATGAATAGAACTCTAGAAGTGGAGCACAAAGGGTGACCGTTCCCTGGTGGCCAGGTCCAGACCTGCTTCCGGGCTTCCAGAAACTTCCCTGACTTTTTAAAGCCACTGCCACTACCCACTGTTGAGTGGGCATTCCTCCACTCGACATTTCGCAGATTCCTCGGACACTCTGACTTTTCTCCTACTTAAGAGGCAAGGGAAATAAGCAAAATTGGGCAAGTAATCACAATGTTTTTAAGTCCTAGAAAGTTCACGTAGCCATTAATGTTGATACATTATTTACTCGGCAGGAACTTAGCCAATCCAGTCAGGCTGGCCGCTGCCCGAGCTCTTGGCTTTCCATCCTAATGACTGACAGGGTCGGTCTGATTTCTGCCTGCCCATCCCAGGTTCCGACTGGCTCCCCCATGTGCCTCCCATGAGCAGGGGTCTGCACTGGACAGGGTAGTAAAATACACATTACACGATTTAATACTGCCCTTCTGGCTGGCGGGACAAAGACCAGGCTACTTGCATGAGAAGTTTCCATTGTGAAGTCCATGAAGAAGAAACAAGCATATTCTTTTTAAGCATTTAGGAAGCTTAAGCAACTAAAACCAAGTTGCTTGTTTTTAAACTTTGATGCACTGCTGAGGATACGTGTGGGGAGACAAAAACTATGGGCAAAAGGCCACTATAAATTTGTAGGAAACAGAGACAAAGTATCTGAGAGAAAAGGGACCACACTTGAGCTCTGTTATAGGTAGAGGCCAAACTGAAAAGAGAACTTTTATTCCAAACTCTTTCCAATCCCAACGTTAGCACCATTTAAAGTCTTTTCCCCTCTGTCCCGTTCATTTGTGAATATCTGCCCTGCCTGTCCTTGCCAACTTCATTCTAACCTTCACGGTTTCCTCAGAAAATATTTCTAAAGGAAGCTTAAATCTTAATTGGTAACAAAACAAAATATCAGCCGTGGAATTCATAAAATAAAATTGTGGTTCTTTTTTAAAAAATGAGCTCAAAGGAAATTTAATAGATGAAATATTTCATTTATAGAAGCATCTAGGAATGTATTCAGAAGTGGAAGGTGAGTTTTGCAAAGTAAATATGCTAAACTCAAATGCTTGTGTCTTAATGGTCTTCTCGCCACTTCGGATGTTGATATTATTGTTAAATTTTAACGTTTCCAGCCACATAGGAAATGACAGGAGATATGTGTTTCTGGGTTCTTAAATGGACATAAAGAGCTCGTTAATTTCTTCTCCCTCAAATCCAAGCGTTTCTCTTTCCTACCTGCAGCGATACAGCATTCCCTTGGAACCCTCATGAACCAGCACAGAAGTTTTAGATGCAGAAGAAAACGTGCAGCAGAAAACTGTTTCCCTACCTCTAACTGGTCCTTTTCATTTGCGCAAGATTTTAAAATATTTCTACTGAGTGTAAATTATACCTTACAGGTTCTCATTTCATGACAGTAAGGAAGATATACATAAACCAGGCATTTGAAGTGTTTTACTTGGGCTGCTAAATTACTCCAGTTTTTACCAAAATTGAAAAGGTCTGAGGGTGTATTCCAATGATGTTATATTTTTGGAAAGATCAAGTAGGACTAAGCGAAAAACTCATGTTATTTATTAAAGTGCATTTTTGCTTTTATCATGATATTTAATTACCACATAGAAAAAGAGGAAAAATTGGACAACCTTGTATGAGAGAAGCAAGCACTCTCTTACATTAGCACCCCCACGCCTGGGTTTTGAAAAAGGTGGCCCAGAATGTCTCAGAGGGACACTTGCATGGGGGAAGGAGGAACTAGATCAGGGATTAGCCAACTATGGCCCAATGGCAAATCAGGCTGTTTTCATAGCCCGCGAGTTTAAAATGATTTTTACATTTTGAAATGAAAAAAAGAAATTAAAAGTAGAATACTTCGTGACATGTGAAAACTGTATGGAATTCAAATTTCAGTGTCCATCAATCAGGTGGACCCCAGCCCTGCTCACTGGGTTCTAGCGGCTTCTGTCAGCAGCGCCTGAACTGAGTAGTTGCTAGGGACTGGAAGGCCCACAAAGCCTAAAATATTTACTCTCTGGCTCCTTACTGAAAAACGAGTCCCTACGTTAGCGATCTCTAAGGTCCCTTCACTTCCCATCTTCTAGGAATCTCACTTCCTTAGATAAGCCAGAATCCCGCCATTAAAGACAATGTAGCCTGATAATATGATCCCAAAAGAAGTCTCTTTTGTGTCATCGTTTTTATGGAATATGTAAAATAATATCACTGACTCATGGAGTATACACATAAACTTCCCAGATTTAATTACTTTTAAAGGTAGGCTCTTGATTCTAGAAAGCAATAATTGTAACGCTGAGTAATTTCATTCTAGGAACACGTTTGACAGACCATCTAAAATTACCAGGTAGAATGAAAATGAAAAAAAAAAAAACAACTCCCCTAGGAATTCATACTATAAAATATTTATTAATAAGTAAAATGATTTTCTCCTGCCTTTGGTTATTAAAAAAGTTTGATTATCTCTGTTGATAGCAATTGCCAACAATGATTTTACATTATTCAGTCATGAGACAGATGATAGACAGATAGATAGATGGATGATTAGAGTAGGTAAGACAGATATAGATATTGACATAAATATGTAAAAGACCAACCTTATAATGGTTTAAATACAAATCTTGGTTTTGCTAGCAGTTGGAAATTAACTTGCACATACTTAAACTTATTTCTTGTAAGTAAACAATACACAAATTCTCTTGAATTTCATAATTCAGAACACTGGTAATGAACACACTGCTTGCCGAGGACTAAAAGAGAGAGGAAAAAAACAAGAACTAATTCTGTGGGGAAAGAAAGGCAATATCTCTTTGAAAAGCTTTTCTCTTGATTTAATAGTCCCTATTGCCTGAAAAATAAGCCATTTTTGATAACGAGAGTATAAAAAGCCTTATGATTTGCAAAGTAACTTATATCTGTGGTTTAAATTTCATCCTAAGTCTCTGATTATGGCTGAGAAGCTATACTCAAACTTTGTAAAGCATTTCTTTGATATTTATAGGGAAATCAAGAAAATGTTTTATCAGATCTAGGCAGAAATGCCAATCTTCATTTACAAGAATAGTAATTACCTGCACTCGGCCTGATGCAGACATGGGGATCTGAAAACCAAAGAGAAAGAAATGCCAAGCCATACGTAATGTGGAGTAGCAGGTTGACAGTTTATGATTTCAATATTAAAAACATGTAATTACTTCTCAGATGTCACGGTAAAGTTGGAAAATTAGATGATACAATCAAGGAAGGGATGAATGGCTTTATTACTACACCACCCACTTACTTCAAGATTAAAACCCCAGAGTTCTGAAATGTCATCAGTTAAGTAACTATACAATTTCTTTCAGTATCTTTTTAATGTAGAAAATCACTTTGTAATAAGATCTCTACACAAGGTTAAAAAAAAAAAGCACAAGTGGACAAAAAGCACAAAAATAGACAATATATATATATCTTTTTACAATGAAATTAAGAATGCCTGTGACATACAGAGATCAATGACTAATCTCACAGTTCAAATTGGATTTCCTTTTATAATAGTGTTAACACCTTCCCCTAAACCTTGGATGCTTATATAAAACTTACCCTGGGAAAAGGGAAGGAACAGGTATTCTGACCTGGTAAAGTAAAAAACAGGAAAGAAATAACAACAACAATATAAAAAAAACCCTTAATCTATGTGTTGACAAAATTCTTTTGACAGCCATACCTGAAGGGCACTTAAGGGCTCAAGCATATGTCACACAACCATCAGTAACACAGGCGTCTCCGGGTGACGCCCTTTGCCACCATAACTCAATCATGCACTGGGATGAAACACATCCAGAAAGTTAATTCAGAGAGAGGTGCTTTCACACAGTTTGGGACAAGTGAAGGTTTCCAAAAGAATTGTGCCGTGAACACCACTGTCGTGCATGGGCCTCCACGTTGAGAAGCCTTGCCAAGTCCACGGCTTCCTTGTTGTCCTCGGTCTCATAATGGAACCCGGCTGGCACCCTGAGTCACACGGTCACGGCTGGGTACATCTTCTGTTCGCTGTTAGTGTGCGGGAAGGGGGCCTGAATCTGCCTGTAGCCCGTCTGCAGGCCGTCCATGAAAGGCGGCACAGGAGTCATGGGCACCGAGTCGTGCTGTACTGTGTACCCCACGTATGGGGGATGCAGGTACTGCCCTTGATGGGGCACAATTTGAGTGGCTTGCTGACAGTTCAGCACGGAGAAATTCGTGGGCATGTTGACATACACATTGTTCATGGTCCCCTCGGGCAAGCAACAGTTGGTCTGTGACCTTGTTGGGGGCGCCCGGGCTCCAGAGTTGGCGCTGGAGCTGGAGCTGGCAGCTGTGCTGGACTGGCGAGAGGATGACCCCCGGGAAGTGCTGGCACTGGGGATCATGGGGATGGTCTCCATCAAGCGGTTCCCCCCCGGAGCCCGGCTCTGCTGGGGCTCCTGCTTAGGCCGGAGACATCTGCAGCAACAGGCGGCCACCAGTGACCCCAAGATGATGAAGGCGACAAACACGGACCCAACGATGAGGAACGGCACATAGATGGGGACTGGAGAACAAAAGCATAACGTTATGAGTCACTATAAATATACAATAAAAATCGGTGCTTGGCAGTGGAGATCATAGAGGAGCGGCAGTGACGCCGTGAACTGAAGGACCCAGGCCTGGCCAATTTGTGTGCTCATTAGCAGCCCATAATATGCACTGTCCTTTCTGAGTGCTCAGGAACAGTAGCAGGGTCCCCCAAAGAAAACCTGTTCATATTTACAGCCAGACTCACCAGCTGCACTGATTGAGGCAAATATCCAGTTTAGCAAATACACGTGTTTTATGTTTTAGGACTGTTCTAAACTCCCTATAATTACTGAACTGTCCAAACTTAAGTCAGGTACTTGTAGGATCTGCACAGAAATGAGTTGAAATTATTTAAAAGCCTTTTCTTCCCTGCAGCAAGTTATTTACGTTCTATGCAAACTCCTTTTACCATATTTTATTATACCAAGTTTTTATTTCCAGAGGCAAATAAATCAAAAACTTAGGTCAGACTCTGGCCATGACAGTTTCCAATAGGAGTCCGTAAGCCACAGAGGTCAAGGAAGGGTAAGAAAAACTCCACATACTTGGTGGGGGCTGGGGGCGTGGGTCTAGCATGGGTGAGTGGATGGTGGAAAAAGGAAGTGACTTGTGCGCAGGGAAGTTATTCCAGGCAGCAGGTCAGCATGGAACAAGGAACCAAGGAGAACGAATGTTGAGAGCAACAAGACATCTGCTCCAGGAGGGAGAGAGGCCCACAGAGAGCCAGGAAGCGCCAGGTGGGCCCGGCAGAGCTGAGGAGGAACAGTCACTGTGGAGGTCGGACACTGGATCCTGTGCGAGGAACTACAGGGGAAGCCCACAGAGCATAAAGCGATGGGCACCGTATTTTGCAAGTGAGGTTTATTCTGAAAAAAATAAAACTGTAAAAGATAAAAATAACAACTTTACTAAAATTGGTAGCGAACTCCAATTTTATATTATTTCACTTTAAAAACTCCTGCAGGAGCCATGTGGATAACAGCACAGGGCTTCCCGGAGCCGGGTAAGATACACCAGCTGACAGAGGCAGAGAATCAGGAAGGAGGAGCCTGCAGAATGCCTGGGGGCACTTCTGTAGAATTCCCCTAGAGGTTACCAAGAACCTACTTTTTGATGTGTTTCTGAGCACGTCCTTAACTACTCGGTGGGAAACACGTCAGGACAGGGACTAGGTCTTGCTGGTCTTGGCAAAGCGGTGCCCGCTCGGTGGTACAGAGCAGAACCTCGGGTGGGAGCCCAGCTCTTCCACACCTCTGGGGTACCCTCTGACTGTCTGCTGGAGTCAGTGTTTTTAGAATATAGTGTAGCCCATGAAGTCATGGAAAAATAATGCCTTGTAAGTAAAACACACTTTGCAAGTATTTAACCAAAGCTGACATTTAAAGATTTCCTTAATCATCAACGCTGAACAGAGTGAATACTATTATTTACACACAGTGTCCCTTTAGCAGGTAGAAACACTTGCTACAGTTTATAGCATGGCTGGATTTCTGACGGCGCGACTGTTCTAATTACACAGTAACTTCAGGCTAACTACCGCACACTAGAGCAGTTGGATGGAGGCTTTTTGACTCACATGCTAAAATGTTTCATTCTCTAAATTAGGATACCAGTCCTAAATATGCCGTCAGGAGGTAAACAAATAATAGTTTTAAAATCCCCACACATTATAGCAAAAACTACCTGAAAGCGGCCTAAGTCCACACAATGAATTCTGGGGAGAAATAACTGTCTCTTTCCAGCATTTTTAATTGGAAGCATAAATAACTACACAGGGGTAAAGAATGCAGTGCTCCTCCAAGCCCTTGGCGCTGCTTTATTAGGTATCTTGTCCTTCCTGACTACAGAAGAGAAGTAAGAGAAACAGAATTTTCAGGGAGAAAAGGACTTAAAAGTAGGGCGAAGAAGGCACCCATGCACATCACACGGTGTCATATGAAGTCTGCTGCCTCCTGATCAGTCCAAAGCCACCCTAACTTTTTGGAGGCCACTAACGAGCCCAACTTCGCTGACACGTGGAAGTGGCAGGTCCGCCTCTGGCTCATTTCTCAAGGCTTTAATCCACGGCCACCCACCCTGCAATGCTGAGCTTGCGTTTTAAGATGGCACCTTTTCTGGAATTACCCTCAGTTCTCTTCTCTTCAGATTCAAGGCTGCGGCACCATAGGAGTAGCCTGCTAATAAAATGCTTGACTACGAAGGCACCAGCACTGAAAAGAGCTGCCTCTTACCAGGAGGAGCCAGCTCTGCAAACACAGTTGCCACTCAGTGCCAAGCTCAGGTAGCGCAAAGTCTGGGCTCCTTGTGCTGGTAAACAGTCCTGTCCTTAACATAACCAGCTGCAGAAAAAAGAGGAGACACCTCCTTGGTGACATGCTTGCCACTTGACCTCTACGCCCACACCGACCTAAATCCTCCCTCCCGAACACACATATATTGATGTGGACCTTGGAGGAAGGCCATCTGGGAGCTTAGTGAAGAGTGGAAGAAGAGGAACCTATCAAATTCTTGCAGGGATTTATTTATTTTTCCAACTCTAGCTTTTGTGATTTGAAAATATAACTTAAAAAACTCAAAGCCACAAAGAGTTACATTGGGCATGGCTCTGACTGTCACACCTAGCAAGTCCAACATGGTGACAACTGTCCAGAAACCTGCGTGGCTCAGGCCTGGCGGGGGAGAGGCACAGCAAGCAGTGTTAGGGAGGATTAGAGTCCCTCAGGGTCTAATACACTGCGACACCCGCAGAAAGCCCTGAGGACCTGACTTCCTTCTGAGGAGCCTTCACAGAAGTGCCCCTGCCAGCCCTCACCGATTTCTCGGGTACCGCAGACATTAACCCTTAGTAAAAGTTACACCTCTGGAGATAGGACACATGGGAGGGGGCCCAGAGGCCCTTTCCTTGGGTTTGAAGATTGATGAGCTATCTGTGGCCCACCCTGTCTTAGACATGTGGTCTTCTTGGGAAAATCCAAGCCGAACCATTTTTTAGCTGACAGGTGGGGAAACTGAGGCCCGGGATGGTTAGCGGGTGCCCCATTTTGCACAGAATAATGGCTGGCCCAGAATGCAGCCATCACTTCCAGGTCCAAGACACTTTTCTGAAACCTCAGTGCTCCTAACTCCTTTCCCGTGGTTCGTGCGGGCCAGGAGAAGCCAACCTTCCTCCCCGCTCGCGCTGGGTCTGCCCGCCTACCTGCCGAGCCGTCTGAGCCGTCTTTGTCCGCCCGGCCGGGCTCGCTGGCGCCCTGCTGGCGGTCGTTGTCGCAGCCGCCCTGGTCAAGGCGCGCCTCGGCGCTGGAGCAGCAGTAGCGCAACGTGCAGCTGCCGCAGCAGATGGTGGCGTCGCCACCGTCGAAGCGCTCGGGGCACTGGAAGCCGATGCGCCAGACGCCCTGCGCGTCCAGCCAGCCGTGGCAGTACTCGCCGCTGGCCAGCGCCCCCGCAGCCAGCAGCGCGGCCAGCAGCAGCTGCAGGAGTGAGGTGGCAATCCGGGAGGAGGAGGCGGACGGGCGGCGTCCGCCCCACATGGCACCCTAGGGCGCGGGCGGCGAGTCTCCAGAGGGCGCAGTGCAGGTTCCGGGTAAATCGTGGCCTCAGAGACCTGGGTCCCAGTGGTGTTCAGGCCGGGACCTTTTTACTGTTTCTGCCGCGGCGCTTTCCGCGCGGGCCACTGCCCTCTGCCGCGACGTCCGAGAGCCGACGACGCCGGGCTGCGGGATCAGGAGGCTCCTAAGCCATCCCCTCACTGTGCCAGGGGATCACCGGGTCCGGAAGGGGCAGACTTGAGAGTGTGCCCGCACTGATGGAACTCTTCGGGTGTGGACTCAGAGGGCCTCCGGAGCTGCCTTCCCGAATCCCTTGGAGGCTTCACCCGCGAGAGAACCCTCCCCGTACATCCCCGGGGGACGAGCCCTCCAGTCGGATTACCGCTGAGAACGCCCCTGCGGACACGGAGCCAAGACGCTGCAACAGGGTTTCAGTCTCGGAATCCCGCGCACCAGTCAGGGAATGTCTCCCTTCTTTTATTCCTTTCTTGGGTGGCGAGAAGGGGCCAAGAAGGCGGGGAGAGCGCACAGGACTCCCGGCAGCAAGTGCAGCAACCGGCCGTGCTCAGCCTGCTCAACTTCGAACTCGGTCCGCATGGCTCCGGCCGCGTCGCCCCGGCAGCCCACCGGGGTGCAGTCGCAACGCTCCCCACCGCGGGACTGGCGGCCAATCCTCCCAGCTCACGCAGCCGTCCAGGACGCGGGCGAGGGGCCGGCGCGCCGCCGCCGCAGTCCCGGGAGCCCGTCCGGCTGGCGGCAGCAGCGGTGGCGGCTGCGCGCGGTCCAAGCAAACGGCTCGGGCCGGCTCCCCCCTCCTCCTCCTCTCCGGCTGCCGCTCGCTCCCACGGGCGCCGGGCCTGCCCGCCTCTCTGTCTCTCCCTGGCCGCTGCGCCCTCGGGACGTGTGCACCAATGGGGGCCTCCCCCAGAAGTTTCAGTCCGCCGAGATACAGAAGAAGCGGAGCACAGTAGCCGCCAGCACACCCGCGCCACGCCCGGCACCAAGCCAGCTCCGACTCCGCTCGCCGAGCCGCTGCGCTGCGCTCTTATGAGGGGCTGAGGCAGCTCGGGAGCGCATGCGTGCTGCGCGGGCTTCCCTCCCTCCCCTCGACGTCCCGGGACGCCCGAGCCCTTCACCTTCGGACTGGAGTGGAAGAGACCCGTGTGGACGCCACAGCCGGCAGCAGGCTAGAAGAGGCGCGAGAGACAACATAACTAAAGCAACCGAGGCCTTGCTACCACAGTAACAACAGCAGTGATAATAAAAGCAAACTAAACTTGCCTACTGAAGGTCTCTGGCATTCAAAATTCGGTGTGATTCTCAAAACTTCCCCAAGATGAATTATAATTATTTTGCATTTTTTAGACAATGAGGTTGCCACTCATTAACTGTCTCTCTCCTCTTCCAGAAGCTGATGTCCTGATCTCAAGAACTGCGATGTTGGTGGCAGGGTTCACGTGCCTAGGGCTTCTCCAAGGTGGATTGAAGAGGGCTTGGGAAAGACATCACAAATTGGCCACTGTCTGCATGATTTGTGTTGCCTTTTTTCTTTATTTGGGCGTGGCAACTTATTGGATTCAAGCAGAGAGGCCTGTCCGTCTCTTAGTGGTGTAGACAGCTGCAGTTAGAAGAAAACAAGGTTCAGACGGACGAGAAATTCGGCTTTGATGGAGGAGAAATTAATAGCTCCTCTCTTGCGGAAGCTGAAACAACAGGTGCTGATGCTATTAAAGCAGCAGTGATTATTTTTAAAGGCACTAGTGACCCTTCCGACGCAGTCTGGAAATCCACTAACCTGAAATCTAGGCTCAGCCCTACCAGTAAAGAAACATTGCATTTTGCTGCCCTCAGTTTCATCTTTAAAGTGGAACATAGGATGCGATGACTACTATGGTCCCTTCCAAGTCCGCGACTATAGAACACAAGGCAACTGTATTCACAGCAAAGACAGTGCTGTTCAAACAACCCTTGGACGCCTGTGTATGCCTGGTAAATGTGCAGACTCACACATGGTTGACATCCTTCCACACACGCCAATCAAATTAAATCTAGAGGGAAAGACTACTCCGCTCCCCACCCCCCTCCTCAGTCACCTTATTCTTCTCGCTAAACCTCTCTCCAAGGCTTGCACTTTATTTCCTTGCAGGTTATTTTGGTTATTTTAAATGCACCAATCACCAACTTTTCTTAACCCAATAAGTAAAAAATTCAATGTGAAATTATTCATTCAACAACTACATGGAAAGTGCTTACAGTATACTCTTTATTGGGTACTGGGGATTCACCATAAAGCTCGACATCCTCGTGGTTACCTCCTGCACACAGAGCTTAAAGTCTCCGGAGTAAAACGGATATTGGAAAGATGACAAAGAAATGAATGAGCACATATAGTACAAATATGATAAAAAGCTATGACTGGTAATATACAAGGTCAATTTAAGTGCATCGCCTGCAGGTGGGGAGGAGAGGGAAGTCAGAAAAGTGATCAGAGGAATGGCACTTAAAATTAGACAATAAGAAACTGAGAGAGCACTCGGTTTTTCCTGTTTTTTTCTTAGAAGATACTAGTAGCTCGTGTTCACTGGGGGCTTACTCTCTGCCAAGCACTGAGCTGAGCCTTACATGCCTCGTCTCATTTAATCCTCACAACCCTATGAAGAAGACATAATTGCTATCTTCCATAACTTGCCTAATTGATGCAGATAAAAAGTGTCAGTGTGCCTGGACTGCACCCTGTTCTAACCGACTTTAAAGCCAGCCCACCACGCTGTTAGTCACCACTGTCTCCGCTGCGGTAAGCCAAGGATTAACTGTGAATTCTATACCAATCACCAGATGGTTAGGTATCATTATTTTCCTATGGCACCATAAAATGACTTGGATGGTATTCAGAGGGTTAATACTTTACCTTTTTTTTTTCTTTTGGAAAAAAATTAATGCAAGAGAATTGTGCATTTCTTCAGGCAATACCTACACCATACCTTGCTTCCACTATTCATTAATCGTGTTCTCCGAAACACCCACAGTTTGTCAGAGTTTATTTATGAAGAAAGAAATGTTGAATGTTTTAGTATGGAAATTGATTTAGTGACCTGGTAGTGCCACAGTTTATACACAAAGAGTTCTTCCCCAATAGTTCATGATTTAGTCCACTACTGGTACATTTGGGAGTACGAAACTTTGGGCAACTTCTTACTCTTTCTAATTGCTATGTCCGTTACTCCTTAAAGGCTAAGGAGCTCATGGTTACTTTATGTGGTGGGGAGTGTCTTCAGTACTGGAGAGCCTTCATATCACTCTGTCCTTCCTTCTGACTGTTTTTACTTTTTCTTTGTATATCTAGTATGTTGTATTGAGCTTTTATAAAATATCTTGTCGAATACTTATTGAGCTTATCTGTGGGAGGTGCTAAGGGCAGATATTAAGATGGTCTTATTCCTTCCTTAAGAAATAAAAAGAAACTCCCTCACCATCCTTAACAGACAGCATAGACTATTTTACTAGTCTTTTCTGAGAAACTGTATCTAGTACTCATAACATAAAGGTAGTAGTAATAATTTATTATAATCAAAACTAAATGTCAGGCAGTCTGCCAAAATATATTTAAACACATATGAAAGAATTCTATACAAAAATTCTATTTTAAAAGTTGAAATCTAGGGTCATTAAATGCAGAAGTATATTTTCAGGTTATTTCACCTTTCAGTCTGTGCCTATATATGAAGAAAATACAATTGACTTAAAAACAAACTTCTGACATGTCTTCAATAGTACAAGTAGAAAGTCATATAAGTAAAGAAATGATTACTTATAATTTTGCTAACTGAAGTTAATACAAATCATATGGAGGTAATCATATGTCATTTTGCTGGCAGTTCTAAAAGCTGCAAGATCTACAGTGTTTTTCTGCAAGTTTCAGCAAGAGCAGAAGGTTCTCACCATCTGTGCACCAGCCAGCAGGCTGTTTAGGAAGAACGGCTTTCACTGGGTTCATTCACTTTTTTCTTCCTCTTTTATAAATATGAGTAGTATTGAAAATTCACATTTGGTTTACCAGAAGTTCTTTTAAGTTAAAGTATTTGTATTAACAAGTAAGACCTCAAGCCCAACAAATATGTTAATTTACATTTCTTTCCATTTTGTCTTGTGGTTACCTAACCTCATCTGAAAATAAAAAGGGTCATAAAATTTTGAAAAAAAAATCTCCCTCATTGCTTTTAAATGTTTCATCTTTCATCCTTCTATTTTTCTTTTATAATTACTATACCAACTTTCAGAAAAGTAATTTCCATGTTTTCAATGCTTTCTTCTCATCTACCATTAACTTTAAACATTAGGCATACGTCTCTCCCTCCCCCTTCTTCACTTCTAACCCCAGAGTTTACTGAACCATTTTTATGTTGACTTTGATGTTTACTATTGTTTTATTTTCTTTTTTGGAGATATGGCATTAAAACCCATCCAGGACTTCTTTCAATAATGCCAGAATGTCTAAAAGAGTGGCATAAACAAAATCAACATGACATCAAAGAGCCTACAGCAAATACTTACAAATTGGGTATTTGATGAATATTGTATCCAGAGGATGTATGCAACTTTACAACAACAAGACAAAGCAATCCAACTGGAAAACCAGGGGAAGGACTTGAATAGACATTTCTCCAAAGAAGATACAACAACCAACAAGCACATGAAAAGATACTCAACATCATTAGTCAGTAGGGAAATGCAAATCAAAATCACAGTGAGATACCGCTTCATACCTACTAGGATGGATAGAATAATAAGAAGAAGAAGTTAGCAAGTGTTGGTGAAGAAGTAGAGAAACTGGAACCTTGCATGTTGCTAATAGGAATATAAAATGATGCAAACACCATGCAAAACAATTTGACAGTTCCTCTAAAAATTAGACACAGAATTACCATGTGACCCTGCAATTCCACTCCTGGGTATATATACCCCCAAAAGTTAAAAGCATATCTATACAAAGATTTGTACTCAGATGTTCATAACATTATTCATAAAAGGCAAAAAAGTGCAAACAACTCAGTGTCCGTCAGCTGATGGACAGATAAACAAAATTTGGCTTATTCATACAATAGAATATTATTTGGCCATAAAAAGGAATGCAATACTGATATACGCTACAACATGGATGACTCTTAAAGACACTGTGCTAAGTGAAAGAAGTCTGACACAAAAGGTACACATTGTATGATTCTATTTGTATGAGCTATCCAGGACAGGCAAATCCACAGAGACAGAAAGTAGGTTAGCAAATTGCCCAGGACTGAGGGATGAAAGAAGGGAAAGTGACTGTTTAATGGGTGCAGGTTTTCTTTGGGGTTGAAAAATGTTCTGGAAAGAAAATAAAATAAAAGAAAATGTCCTGGAACTAGATAACATTGTGAATGCAGTAAATGTCACATGGTAAATTTTATGTTATGTGTATTCTACCACAATTAAAAAGAATCTAGAGCTAAAAAATAAAAACTCAAAAACAAAAAGGCTGCAGCTGTGAAAGTCATCTGCCCATATGTCACATGAGGTTCTGAAGATGCATCACTTTCAAGGTTCTGTTCTCTTAACAATAAATGATACTGATAGATAATCAGTTAATGAACTTAATTGTGCCCCTGAAATTCATAGGTTGAAGCCCTCATCCCCAATGTCACTGTACTTGGAGATAAGGCCTTTAAGGAGATAATCAAGATTAAATGAGGTCATAGGGTGGGACCCTAAACCAATAGGACTGATGTCCTTATGAGAAGAGGAAGGGAGAGTAGGCAGTGCACGCACAAAGAAAAGTCCATGTGAAGACGCAGTGAGGAATGGGTCTTTGCGAGCCAGGGAGAGAAGGTTCAGGAGACACTAAACCTGTTGGCGCCTCTCTTGAAAATTCCAGCCTCCAGAACTGTGACAAATAAATTTCTGTTGTTTAAGCCTCTGGGTCTGTGATATTTTGTTATGGTGACCTGAGCTAAGTGCTCTGCCTCCCGCCCCCCACCATTCCCTCCATGCACTAACTTCAGGAATGATGACGTAAGGCAACCGTGAGGTCTTCCTAAAATTTGAGGCAACTTGGGTCATAGCTCTACCTATGGACCATCGAGGGATGACTTGAAGTGGCAGAAGCATGTGCTAGAAACAGTTTGAATAAATTAGATATCCACCTACAATAAGATACAGTAAATGTGCTGATTCAAAACAGTTGAAGGAGGGAGTATGGCTGCTGAGAGTTGAATATCACACACACCCAGGCTCAATTTTACCCCAGAACATTTTATTTCTGTCTCTATTGATATAACTGGCATTGTGATTCCTTTTGTCTTCTCTTCTAGAGAATAACTCCTTGAAGGCAGAAGCCCAATCTTACTTATCTTAGAGTCCCCAGTCAAAGTCTAAGTTGGAGCAGGCTCAGTTCACCCAGTCAATAAACATTTACTGAGCATGTACTCTGTGCCAGGCACAGAAACACTCAATATTGAATTGAAGTGTTAATTTCAAGGAATTTGAAATCAATAAAACTTGACTGAATATTACAGCTGTTCTGAGTGTAGCAGCTTGGATATAAAATGTTGGTAAAGACTGGGGGAAACACACACACACACACACACACACACACACACACCTCGCACTTGGAAAAAAATCCTTAGACAGTGGTTTCAGAGGGAAGGAAATTTTTAATGAGAGTCTCCCATGGCTGCACCTCCATAGACTTATATTTGAGGCTCAAGTTGAGAGAGGTTTGCAATGACAGATAAGAACAAGCTGTTTCCTAGATGTCGCTGCGTGAAATTGAAATGTAAACCATCCACAGAATTGGTGCCACCAGTTTTTAACTCTAGTAGGAGAAGCTCTGTGATGCTGTTGCCAGTGGAAATGGGGTCTTTCCTTGGAATCACAAAAAAAGCATTTCTGGGGATCCACTCTTTGGAGAATAAGATATAGCAGTAAGATTTATTGGGGTAGAAATAAAAGACAGCCCCCAGGTTCCCAGTATTTCATCTGCATCTGCCCCACTATGAAGGAAGTCCAGCCTTGTCTTCATTAAGCCCAGAAGAAGGGCCAGGGTCCAGAAATTCTGTGCCATCAGTTCAGTCCATGCCAAAGCTTATTTTAGTTCAGTCTCTGTCCCCATCTGGTTAGCTTAGTCACTGCTCCTGGTTGCACTTCAGCTGGCACTGTGTTGTACCCTGGCCCATGCTTGGAGCTCACACTTGGGTCCACGTGACTGCCAGGACATCATGGCTGCTATGGAGAGAGAACAGGTGAATGAACACATGTTATCCAGAGAGAGGCCTTTGTTAAGCTTTAATTATATCACCTCGGGCTTTCAAGCTGACCAATCTCTTTCCTAATCCTTTTCAGGCTTGTACTGGGCCCTCCCTCTAATCAATACATTTTCTAAATCTTCCAGGATTCTGTGTCCCTTACCCAATTCATTCTTTTTGCAAGACTAAATACTTCCCCTTATGGTCGTTACTTTATCTCCTATGGTGCATGCCTCAAAGTAGAAGAAACTCCCCCTGCGCCATCTTGGCTTCTTTTGCACATGTGCTCAGCAGAGGAATTCCCCCCCTTACCAGAGGGCTGGCTGTTCTATGGGGAGTTCCTTCTTTCCTCCACCCCCACCCCCGCCCTGGGGTAGGGGGAGGAGGGCATGGCAGGGAGGGGAAGAATGGAGGAGTGTTAGTGCCCTGGATGGGGCAATGCTATTATCCCCCGTAGTATGTGAAGCTGTAGCTTCCAACCTAATTAAGCTTAGCCAGTTTTGCACCGTTCTCTTTTATTAATATCTAGCTAACTACTGATGCTAACAACGCCACTAGCGGTCCTGACTTTACTTCGGGATGTGGTGTTGGTCAGGCAAAGCCATCACCAGTAACTTCTGCCATGATCTCAGCACATGAAGTGGCACCGCTCAGAGCTAGAACTGCACAGGGAAACCGTGCCAGCCTTGTGGTCACAGAGGATGAACCTGAGAAGCACAGGCGACAGACACTCACTCCGTGGGGAATCCCACCACTGAGAGAAACTCCCTGGTGGGATGGGCTGGTCTCCGCAGAACAAGAGAAGGTAGAGAAACATCTAATATTATGTAGCATGGAATAACATTGTTTTATATCCAGACTAAGAAACTAGGTTTCTTGAATATGATTTAATATTTTTTATTAAAATAATTCAGAAGGCACTTTGGGATCATAAGTTCCTTGGGATGTCTCATTAAGATCATTGTTTTTCTATGACCGGGTCATATAAAAAAAAATCCCATTTATCCTGAGTGTTTAGATTTGATATAAATAGGAATTTCCTTCATCAAAGCTGCCTCACCAGTCTCCTGGTAAAAACATAAAAAGATAAAAGAACCATTGTGCCGCTTATTTTAGCAGAAGCAGAATGATGGAATTCGCAGTGCAGCCTCAAGTTCTCGTAATTACCCCTGTCCAAATACTTTAACTTTCCTAAACCAAGCCCTCCCCTATTTTATGGTTTCAAATTTTCTTTGGGGGGGAGTACCTTTTGGGTTAGTAAGAGATTTTCTTTGGCTTTTGCAAGAAGTCAATCTCTCAGGAAACAATTGAATTAAACTTCGAATTTGTTTAAAAGTCCTTGGATAGTACCTCACATCTGCATTTCCTCAAAATGTCTCCAACTCAAGAATAAAGGGAGAGGGTTCCACATTGTGTAGTATTCAAATGAGCAGGAAAAGGTTTAAGAAGTCCCATATCCTAAACAGGTTAGCGTCCCCAATAACACCTTAGACTTGAGTATTTCGGATCATTCCCCAGCTTTCACAGCACTCAGGACACTTCAACAGTTATTTGGAGAGTCTCCAACTTACTAGCCTTCATTTCCTAGTTAGAGGATAGGCTTTTTAAAAAAATTATATTAGAAAATATTCTTGAATAGCTATATGACTGAAGCTCAATCAGCTAATTACTATTTATTGAGCATCTGGTATGTGCCAGGCATTGGACTAAACTCTTTGATATCATTAGAGTGTCTCTTCTAATAAGTATGTTATTAAATAAGCTAAAAAAAGATTTAAATCATCCACTTTTCTAAAACTTCAGAATAAGTCAAAAAAGAAATTTCTAGCCCATGCAGAATGTCATCCAATTAATTTTAATACAAATATTGTTGGTATTCCTTTCTCAACTCTTATTTTCAATGAACTGCTTTCCAATGTCACACAAATGGGATGAGATGTCTCAGAGAAAATACACAAATCACTGGCGTTCTTAATGTCTGTTACCAATTTCCTTTCGATACACAGGGGTTTGATTTTATAAGGCATACACATTTTCAGTTTTTTGATTCCTAAAAGTGGGTCACTTTACGTTCGAGATATGAGGTCCAGAAGAAAATGTCAGAAAAGCGGAAAGCGGAAAAGCATGGAGAGCTTTAAGGGGACGAGATACTGCGCCTAAAGAAAATAAGGCGTGGAGGGCGGTGCCGCGACACTGCCTTCCCCAATGCGAAGCGTCATTTTATGAGGGCTCCTAGTCCTCCAGTGCAGATGAGACAGACAAGACGCGGAGTTAAATTCCAGAAAGTGGAATTTAAAGAGAACACTCTCTAAGGAGTGCAGGTGAAGAAGCAGTAATGCAGAAGTTGACCAAAGAGGCAAAGAAACCTCCCAACCCCCATGCTCCTTAAGAACTTGTTAAATAAACTCTAACCTTTGAAGGAGGGGAATGTTAGGATAATTGTGGCAACAGGGCCAGGATTAGTTAAATTCTTGAGATTCCTTACTAATATTCCTTGACTCTTACTTTGCAATGTAAAAATTTTAGGCTCATAATGAAGAACACAGCAAACCCAGTTCATATTTGTTCTTTGACACTGATCAAATTTCCTGACTTCCTCAAACAAATAAACTAGTTTAAAACAAGATGAAATTGCTTCTATTAGTGTATCTGTTATCTCATTCCAATATTTTAATTAAAGTTCCGGAATAATGTGCATTTCAGTACTTTTGAGAGTGGAAGGAAAGGGAGAGTGAGAGAGTGACTTGTGGCTTGGAGGTGGCCTTGAGGCCTGTTCTGGTCTGTGTAAGTCACACAGTTCCCACTCCTGCTCATTCAAAAGCCATCAGTGTAAGTTTCAGATGTAGGCAATTTACATTTATAGACTGGGTCAAGCAAATTGGACAGTTTAAGTGAACATTGAATGAATGGGAACATAAATATGTTGGGCTCAATAAATGGTCATATTTATAGAGGGCAGTAAAACCCGTATCTCTCACTCCACTTGAAGAAACCTTGCCAACTGCATTGAATGCAGTGGTCGGGCTACTGGGCGCCGAAGCCGCAGGAGAGGCCGACTCAGCTCTTCCCATTGAACTCCCAGCTTCTGTAGCACTATTTCACATGCACTGGAGTATTTAATCTCCTCTTGGTAGAGAACAGGCAATAGGTGCTAAGACACAAAACAAAACAAAAACACAACCAACCAAACAAGCAAAAAACTTCACTTTCGTTTGAACTCATTCATACATTTCTAGAATCTGTATGGGGCTGCCAAAGAGCCTAGTTTTTGAGAAAATATAATCCATATGTTGCTTGATCGGAAAAAAAGGATTAAGCCAGACTCCAAGTTATAATAATAATAAATGAGAACAAATGGATAACTGACTGCAAGGCATAGCACTCATTGCTGTTTTCTTCATTATGGTGGGTCCTGTTTTGGTAGTCTTGGAGGGGAAGCGGAAGATCGGGGCTTGGTTTACTTTAAAGTCTAGGGTTGGGATAGACTGAGCTTCCCAGATATAGGAAGCACCGCCTTCCACTGGTGCCAGGAGCACAGTGTTCTGACACAGGGTGGCCTCAGAGGGGCTGAGTCAGAAACAGGCAGCGAGCTCACTCACCCAGATTATTTCTAAAAGACAAACAGAGAAGTCCAAGAATAGTTTCCTCTTTCCACGTGTCACAGACAGTGAACACGCCTCTCTACAGAGGCGTGTTGACACTCTTGGCCATGTCTCTTAACTCACTGTAGATTCCAAGATTCTTAGGATAATGAAAACTTGGAATTCTGATAATTGGCACATATCAAATCTTGAAACTCCCTTAAATGATACTCATTGTGTTTAATTTCACAATTGGCTATAGATCTCAGCAAACTACAGCAATCAACTATTTTTTTCCCCAAGAAGGAGGTTAAGGACAATATAAGTGTTCTTGTTTTTAATCAAATGATAAAAGCATGCCATGTCTGATTGACTAAATAAACTAGGAAATCTGGGGATTTTCTGTTTGTTTTTACTTTTTACTTGCAAATAATTTCAAACTTGGAGAGAGAGAGGCAAGAATAACAGTAGTACAAAGAACTCCTGTATACCCTTCACCATAATCACCAACCGTTAACATTTGGGCAACCTGTTTTCTGTCCAAACAATGACTCATAAAAATGGATTAACCCTGCTCCTTCTGATTTGGGACTATCTATCATATAGACATGTAGAAAAAAGCACCAATGTTATAATTGTACACTGTTTGTTAGAATAGAACCAGAACCTATTCTATTATGCTGATTATTGATTTATGCTTTTTACCTGTTATCAACAAATTATCAAATCTAAGTCTTATGCTTGTTAAAAATATTGTTTTTCACTCCTAATTTCACACATATTATGATGCTGAACTTTGGGCCCTAAGTGCCAAATTAAAGATATAATTCTAGGCTTTTCAATACAAAGAAAAATATACGGACGCCTTAAACAGCCCAAGATTTCCTGTCTTTGGCTCTTGCACTCCATCTTCTGGCTAAAAGTTGTCTGTGAGATGGTTAAGTTGAACACACCCATTGTTATAATCAATTATATAACTTAGAGCCTCTAGGCCCTAAATTTAAACCAGAGAGGTCTATGCCAGTGAAAACGGCTTAAGTTCACAGGAAAACAGCAACCTATAAGATCAGAAAGACGATAACTATGAGACTGAAATGACACTCTCTGCTTACCTGGAATGTCCATCTGAGAAGCCTACCTCAAAAGGTTTCATTGCCCGGTGGACGATGAAAATGGAGGAGAGTAAGGTGGGGATAAGGATTGGGGGGGGCCAGGCATGGAAGCAATCAGCTGATCACCATGATTTTACTTCGAATCGTGAGTAATCTTTCTTCAAGTCGCCAATTCTAAATCTATGAAACCGTAGAGTTTCTTGTTGAATGAGCAATGAAGTGAAGTAAAAATGAGAAACTCATTTATTTGCATCTGTTTAACATATGTAGACATTCTGCTAAAGATTTAAACTGAAATATAAGTATTAAAGTAATAAATTATTGTAGTACACAATAGCAAAATAACTAGGAACTAAATTGCTTTTCAGTAGCAAGAATTTTGCACATCTCTCTATAGAGTCACATTTTCAATTTGGTCCAGAAATCCAACATATTTATGAAGCAAATTATTGACTTAGAATCCTAAAACTTTAGACTTAGAATTGGCTATAATAAGTATACATTTTATAGCCACAATCAATAGTTATCCATTTAGATTTGAAACATCACCATAAATAATTCTACAGATTCTATCTATACATTCCATACACTTTGGGAACTTGTTCTGGGTTTAATCATATTTGCAACATATCCTTAAAATAGGTGAAATAATTGCCATGATGCAATGATGCTGAGAGTCACAACAGAGTGAAAAACGGAGATTGTGGTTAATTGACGTAACAAGGTATGGAGAAAGCCTTCTGTACATTAAATTTAAATCTCCAAGGGCCAGATCCTTTTTGCACAGATTTTGCTCATTCTTTACTTTGGGTTTGTTTTGACTCAAGAGCTTTGCAGATAAGTTTCACTAGGAGTCAAAATACAATGCGATAATATAACAGAATATAATTCTGACTAAAAGCAAAAATAGTGAAAAATATTATGTCACTTATTGAAGACCTGCCATGTGCTATAGCTGGTCTACATATATCACCTCGTTTAACCTCCTAAGACCTCTTTGGGAGCATAATCACACCAGAGCTCAACTTTGGCCTCTCTGTGCAGCTGAAATTAGTCAATAGCTTGGAAACCTGTTTCAACGACAGTTCTGGTATCCCTGAAATTGTGTGACCTGTGGTCATCTGCTCACATAGGTTACCATCATACCTAATCATTTACCAACATCAGAAATACAAACATGGTGTGATGCTGGGATTTGTTTTAATACTGAAATACAGTATTCATTTTCAAATATAAGTAAGAAACTCTACATGAAACTTGGAATGAAAAACTTGAGTGGAATTCTAACAGTTGGTTGAAGTATCAATCTTATTGTAGGAAGACTATGATGAGATTCAAGATGGCAGTGGATTAGGTGGAAGCTATGGTAACCTCTTTCATGGACCAAACTGGAATTACAACTAAATTATAGAAAAATCATGCTAAATATCCAATTGAAGACTAGCTGGATAGAAGCCTTATAACCAAGGACTTACAGAAGAAGCCTCATCGAAACTGGAAGGAAATGTGAAGGTGCTAGAGGGCTGGCTCATCTCCCACTGGTGGCAGCTGCAGTTCTGGAGGGATATCTCATCTGCAGTGTAGGGGGTTCCCCTGGAGAAGTGTGGAGCCTAATCCCCAAGCTGAGCTCCTCAGCCTAGAACACCAGAACCAGAAAAGGCATCCACATAACATCTGTCTGTGAAAAACAGCGATGTTTCTGTCCACAGGGAAAGACAGCTAGAGATGCAACCACCCTTTTAAGGAACCAATACACAAAATTTCTTTCACAGCCAATTACGCCGGGCTCCAGAAGAGGGAAGGCAGAGCAGACTACAGCCACAAGAGAGTCTTGAGTTGGTGGGCCTGGGGAGAGAGCTAAAGGCCTTCAGGATTCCTGGGCTGAGTCATTCCCCATACTGCAGAAGCCATCATTCTCAGAGTACTCCCCTCCATGCAGCATTAGCCTGGGGGAAGCAATATCCCCACCCATAAGAATCCCTCTCATCCCATTCTGTGGAGGTTAAGCCCTACTAAGGAGTACAGTCAGAAGCCATTTCAGTGACTAAGCAAAACAGGTAGCCAACGGGCAGAGACGGAGTGCTGGGTGCTTTGAGACTTTTGCTGACATACCCCTGGGCCCTGTGGAGGTAAAAGCTGACCTTGGTGCATAGCTTGGTCCTTTCCACAAGCACCCAGGCCCAGCAGAGGAAGCCACAAGCTGTGGATCACTGATTGCTCCAAACAGGTTGCCTAGGTCCATTCACAGGCAGCATCTGACATAAGTCTGAACCGGAGTCTTTATGAAGAGGCCTAGAACCAACACACCCAGTAGCCAGCTTTAGACAACAGAGCAAGACCCAATAAGCTCTGTAGTCAGCATATCCACAGGGAGATCCTGGCAGGCACCAAACCCTGCTGAGGCAAATTCCACTTTGCGTGATCAGCACCTGCACGGCAGCTCACACACTGTGTTGGGGGTTGAACCTCACAGTCAGGCAACCTGAGGGTCAATCCCATGCACAAATGGGCCAATAGCAATAAAACTCAATTATAACAGGAGGGTTCACATAACATGAATAAGGGACATTCCTGGAACAACTAGCTCAGGTGATCAGGAAGACTGTGCCACTGGATCCCACAGCACACCTGCTACATAAGACCACCCTACCAAGTCCAGGAATCATAGAAAATATGCTTAATACTCAGAAACAAATACAAAGAGTCAACCAAAATGGGGAGACAAAGAAACAGGCCTCAAATGAAAGAAGAGAATTCTCCAGAATAGCTAAATGAAATGTAGGCAAGCAATTTATCAGGTGTAGAGGTCAAAGTAATGATTATAAGGATGCTCAACAGCATGAAAAATGACATAGAAACCATAAAAAATGATCAATCAGAAATGAAGAATGCAATATCTGAAATAGAGACTACACTGGAAGGAATAAATGGTAGGTTAGATGCAGCAGAGGATCAAATAAGCAATTTGGAAGACAAGGTAGAAGAGACACCCAATCAGAGCAGCAAAAAGAAAAAAGAATTTTAAAAATAAGATATTTGAAGGGATCTTGGGGATAATATGAAGTGTAACAACATTTGCATCATAGGGCTACTAGAGGGAGAAGAGATACAGCAAAGAATTGAGAACCTATTTGAAGAAATAATGATCAAAAACACTTCCTTAACCTGGCAGGGGGGGAAAAAAGACATACAAATCCAGGAAGTGCAGAGAGTCCCAAACAAGATGGACCCAAAAAGACCTACACCAGAATATGTCATAATTAAAATGGTAAAGTTTAAAGATAAGGAGAGAATCTTAAAAGCTGAAAGAGAAATGCAGCTAGGTACCTGCAAGGGAGTTCCCATAACACTGTCATTTGATTTCTCAAAAAAAAACATTTCAGGCCATAAGGGATTGGTATGAAATATTTAAAGTGATGAGAAGCAAGGACCTACAACCAAGGCTACTTTATCAAGCAAAGTTATCATTTAAAATTGAAGGAGAAATAAAGAGCTTCCAAGATAAGAAAAAGCTAAAGGAGTTTGTTACCACTAAACTAGTATTAAAATAAAAGTTAAAGGGCTGAAGAAGAAGAAGAAGGAGGAGGAGGAGGAGGTGGAGGAGAAGGAGAAGAAGGGGAAGGGGAAGGAGAAGAGAAGGAGGAGGAGAAGAAGAAGGAGAAAGAGGAGAAAGGGAGGAGGGGGCGGGAGGAGAGAAGGGAGGAAAAAAAACAGAGGAATATAGTTAAAAAATAAAATGTCAATAAATACATCACTATCAATAATCACTTTAAATGTAAATGTCTTAAATGCCCCAAATAAAAGACATAGAGTAGCTGAATGGATAATAAAAAAAGACCTATATATGCTGTCTTCAAGAGACCCACCATAGAATGAAAGATACATACAGGCTAAAAGTAAAGGGGTGGAAAAAGATATTTCATGCAAATAGAAAGAAAAAGAAAGCTGGGGTAGCAATACTTATATCTGACAAAACAGAATTTATACCCAAGGCTATATAAGAGACAAAAAAGGAAATTACATAATGGAAAAGAACAATCCTACAAGAGAACATAACCCTAGTAAATATTTATTCACCCAAAATAGGAGCACCTAAATATGTAAAGGAAATCTTGATGGACATAAAGGGAGAGATTGACAGAACATAGTCAAAGTAGGGGACTTTAACACCCCATTGATATCAATGGATAGATTATCCAGACAGAAAATCAACAAGGAGACGGCAGCTTTATATGACACACTAGATCAGATAAATTTAATTGCTATCTTCAGAGCATTTAATCCTGAAGTAGCAGAATACACATTTTTTTCAAGTGCACATGGAACCCTTTCTAGGATAGACCACATGTTAGGACACAAAACAAATCTCAATAAATTTAGGAAGATTGAAATCATATCAAGCACCTTCTCTGACCATAATGCTCTGAAATGAGAAATCAATCACAGGAAGAAAACAAAAAAACACACAAAGACATGGAAGCTAAATAACATGCTACTAAACAATGAATGGGTTAACAATGAGGTCAAGGTAGAAATTGAAAGATATCTTACAACAAATGAAAACAAGAACACAATCCAAAATCTGTGGGACACAGGGAAAGCAATCCTAACAGGCAAATTGATAGCATTACAGGACTATCAAGAAAGAAGAAAAAAGTCTAATAAACAACCTAACCTTATGCTTGACAGAAGTTGGAAAAGAACAATCAAACAAGCTCAATGTGAGCAGAAGGAAGGAAATAATAAAGCCCAGAGCATAAACAAAAGAAATAGAGTCTTAAGAAAACAATACAAAAACTCAATAAATTCAAGAGCTACTTCTTTGAAAAGATAAACAAGATTGACAAACCTTTAACTAGACTCAGGAAGAAAAAAACAGAGAAGACTCAAATAAATAAAATTAGAAATGGAAGAGGAGAAGGAACAGCTGACACCAAAGTAATACAAAGGATTGTAAAAAATATTACAAATACCTATATACCAACAAATTGGACAACTTGGATGAATGGATCAATTCCTAGAAACATTCAGTCTTCCAAAACTAAATAAAAAAGAATCAGAGAATCTGAATAGACAGATTCCAACTAGTGAAAATGAAGCAGTAATAAAAAAACTCCCAAAAAACAAAAGTCCTCGACCAGATGGCTTCACAGGTGAATTTTACCAAACATTCATAAAAAAAAACTAACACCTCTCCTTCTCAAACTGTTCAAAAAATTCAAGAGTAGGGAAAACTCTCAAGCACATTTCACAAGGTCAGCATTATCCTAATTCCAAAACCAGATAAAGACACTAAAAAGGAAGAAAATATATTCCAATATCCCTGATGAACATAGGTGCTAAAACACTCAACAAAATATTAGCAAACCGGATCCAGCAAAAAATGAAAAAGATCATACGTCATGATAAGGTGGGATTTATCCTAGGGATGCAAGTTTGGCACGATATCCACAAATAAATAAACATGATACACCACATAAACAAAATAAAGGATAAAAACCACATGATCATATCATAGACACAGAAAAGGCAGATGATAAAATCTAGCACCTATTTATGATAAAAACTCTCAGCTAAATGGGAATAGAGGGAACATACCTTAATATAATAAAAGCCACTATATGACAAACCCACAACCAACATCATACTCAATGGGTAGAAACTACAGGAGTTCCTCTTAAGATCAGGAACAAAACATGGATGCCCACTTTCACCACTCTTATTCAACATAGTAATGGAAGTCCTAGCCACAGCAATCAGACAAGAAGAAGAAATAAAAAGCATTCAAATTGGAAAGGAAGAAGTAAAACTGTCATTATTCACAGACGACATAATGCTATATATAGAGCACCCTAAAGATTCCACCAAAAAACTACTAGAACTAATAAATGAATTCAGCAAAGTAGCAGGATACAAAATGAATATCCAGAATCAGTTGTCTTTATACACTTATCATGAACTACCAGAAAGGGAAACTAAGAAAACAATGCCGTTCACAATTTCTTCAAAAAGAATAAAATACCTGTGACTATGAATAAATTTAACCAAGAGTGTAAAAGACCTGTACTCAGAAAACAATAAGACCCTAAAGAAAAAAACTGAAGAACATACAAATAAGTGGAAGTATATTGTGTTCATGGACAGGAAAAATTAACATCATTAAAATACCCATACTACCCAAAGCAATCTACAGATTCAATGCAACCTCTGTCAAGATGCCGATGGCATATTTCACAGAACTGGAAGAAATATTCCAACAATTTATATGGGCCACAAAAGACCCTGAATAGCAACAGTGATCTTGAAAAAGAACAAAGTTGAAGGAATCAAGCTACCTAATATCAAATTATACTACAAGGCCATAATAATCAAAACAACCTGTCTGGTACTGGCATAAAAACAGACACATAGATAGATCAATGGAACAGAACAGAGAAACCAGAAATAAACCCACATAAATAGAGTCAATTAATATTTAACAAAAGAGGCAAGAAAATACAAAGGGGTAAAGACAGACTATTCGATAAACAGTGTTGGGAAAATTGGACACATGTATGCAAAAGAAATAAAACTAGACTGCCTTCTTATGTCATACACAAGAATAAATTCAAAATGGATTAAAAACATTTAAATGTTAGACTTGAACCATAAAAATCCTGGAAGAAAACATAGGCAGTAAAATCTCAGACATTTCTCATAGCAGCTTTTTTTCTGATATATATCCTTGGGCAACAGAAATAAAAGAGAAAAATAAACAAATGGGACTATAGCAAACTAAGAAGTTTTTGCACAGCAAAGAAAACCATCAACAAAATGAAAAGACAACCCCCTGAATGGGAGAACATACTCACCAATACATCTGATAAGGGTTTAATATTTAAAATGTATAAAGAACTTGTAAAACTCAATACCAAAATAACCCAATCCAATTAAAAAATAGGCATAGGGCCTGAATAGACATTTCTCCAAAGAGGACCTACAATGGCAAACAGACCTATGAAAAGATGCTCTACATCACTAATCAACAGAGAAATGCAAATTAAAATCACAATGAGATATCACCTCAAGCTCAGAATGGCCATCATCAATATATCAAAAACAACAGGTGCTAGTAAGGATGTGGAGAACCTTTATGCACTCTTGGTGGGAGTGCAGATTGGTGGGTCCACTGTGGAGTTAGGCCAAAAACTTAAAAATGGAACTGCCTTATGACCCAGCAATTCCACTTTTGGAACTTTATACAAAGAAACCCAAAGCACTAATTTGAAATAATATATGCACCCTTACGTTCATATTAGTGTAATCTACAATAACCAAGTTTTGGGAGCAGTCCAAGTGCCCCTCTGCAGATGCATGGATATAACAGCTATGGTACATTTACACGATGAAGTACTACTCACTGTGAAAAAAGAAAATTTTACCCTTTGTGACAGCATCAGTGGACTGGGAGATCATTATTCTAAGAGAAATAAACCAGTCAGAGAAAGACAAGTACCATATGATTTCGCTCATATGTGGACTCTTAGGAACAAACTGAACTAACACACAAAATAGAGACAGGCTCATAGACGGAGAGCTGGATGACAGCCCTGGGGGTGGGGAGTTAGGGCAGTGGAAGGATCGAGCAAAAAAAGAGAAAAGAGAGAGAAAGAACTCATGGACATGGACAACAGTGTGGTGATTGCAGAGGGGAATGGGGCGAGTGGAGATGGAAAAGGGTATAGGAGGGATAAATGGTAATAGAAAAAATACAATAAAATTTTCTAAAAAGGAAAAAAATAAGAACAAAGTTGGCGATATCATACTTCCTGATATCAAACTATGCTACTAGACTGTAGTAATCAAAACAACATGATATTGGCACAAAAGCAGACATATAGAACAACGGAACAGAAAAGAGCCCAGAAATAAACCCATGTCTTTATGGTCAACTGATATTTGACAAAGGAGGCAATAAAACACAATGGGGTAAACACAGCCTTTTCAATAAATGGTTTGGAGAAAATGAGACAGATACATACAAAACAATAATAAAGCTGCACTGCTTTGTCACAACATGTACAAGAATAAACTCAAAATGGATTAAAAACTTAAATGTAAGACTTGAAACTTTAGAAATCCTAAAAGAAAACATAAGCAGTAAAACCCTGGACATTTCCCTTAGTAATATTTTCTGATACATCTCCTCAGGCAAAGGAAGCAAAAGAAAAAAATAAACAAATGGGACTGTAGCAAACTAAAAAGTTTTTGGACAACAAAGAAAATCATCAGCAGAATGAAAAACAATTATGGGAGGAAATATTTACCAGTGATACTTTTGATAAGGAAGTAATATCCAAAATGTATAAAGAACAATCCTATTTAAAAATGGGCAAAGGACTTGAATAGACACTTCTTCAAAGTGGACATGCAGGTGGCCAACAGACATTTGAAAGATGCTCAATGTCACTAATCATCAGAAAAATGCAAATTAAAACCATAATGAAATATCTCAACCTCAGAATGGCTACCATCAATAAATCAACAGACAACAAGTAGGAGGGTGTGGAGAAAAGGGAACCCTTGTCTTGTGCACCATTGGTGGAAATGCAGATTGGTGCAGTCACTATGGAGAACAGCACAAAAAGTTCTCAAAAAATAAAGATGAAACTGCCTTATGGCTCAGTGATTCCATTTCTGAGCATATATTGGAAGAAGCTAAAAACACTAATGCAAAACAGTATATGCACCACTATGTACATTTCAGACTTACAATAGCCAAGCTATGGAAGTAACCCAAATACCCATCAATGTATGAGTGGATCAAACAGATATGGTATGTACAAACAATGGAATATTACTTGGCCATGAAAAACGCTGAAATCTTACCATTTGTGACAGATTGGATGGACACTGAGGGTTTTATGCGAAGGGACATAAGTCAGACAAAGACAAATATCATATCATTTCACTCATATGTGGAATCTAAAGAACAATATAAACAAACAAGCGAAACAGGATCCAACTCATAGACACAGAGAACAGGCTGACGGTTGCCAGAGGAGAGGGGGTTTGGGGAACTGGGTGTGAAAGTGAAGGGATTCAGAATTATGGATTGGTAGTTAGAAAATGGTCACAGGGATGTGAGGGACAGCATAGGGAACAGTCAACAATATTAGAATAGCTATGCGTGTAGCTAAGTGTGCACTGAAAACATCTGAGGAACACTTTGTAAAGTGTATATATGATTGTCTAACACTGTGTTGTGCACCTGAAACTAACACAAAATAATATTGGAATGGAAACTGTTTTGAAAAAGAAAGACATTGGTTTGCTTATCCCTGTAGTGCACACAGCTGTGCTTCGGGCAGGGCTTCTGGGTCTCCGTCTAGAATTCTCTGCATATGAGGTCACAAGGACAGAGGCAGGGTCAGAGCCCCAGAGCTAGGTCCAGCTCTCCCTCTGTGCATTGGCAGTGATGAGGAAAAGGTCCTGTTTTCCTACTGTCCCCAGCCCACCCTCTCCCGCTCCCACTTCCCCTGCCTCCTTCTCGCCTGGTTTCCCCACGGCCTTCGGCAGGCGCCCGCTCTGGGTCCTCAGCCTGGCCCTCCTGCTGCCCCCAGCCTTGCCAAACCGAGCTCCCATCTCTCAGCAGTGGGCCTCCTCCTCACTCGGAAGCCCCCAGGGCCTATAGCCTCCACAGGCCTCCTGGGATCCCCCGGCCCCCCTGCCCTGCCAGCCCCCCTTCCCCACCTCCCCTCCGCCCTGTCTGCCTGGCTTCCCTCTGCTCTTCACTCTTCCCTTGCCCCACGGCCCCCTCTGGCGCTTCTCTCACCTCAGGCTGCGCTGGGCAGATGGCTGACCTGCCACTATTCCCCTCCTGCCCAGCCACCTTCTCCCAACGTCTCCCCTCTCCTGGACCATCCTATAAACTGTCCCTGGGACCCGGAGTCCCTGCCATTAGGGACCTGGACCTTTCAAAGCTTCTTGAGTCAGCCACCTGCTGGAAGCAGGACATGGCGGGCAGCAGCTACAGGTGATCCTGGTGTGCCCTCCAGTGCTCCAGGAAGCCCCCTTCTCTGCACTGAATTCGCAGCCATCTGGGGCCCTAGGTCATGTCACTGGGTAGATGCCCCTCCTGGGGACTGGTCCACCGGCCAAAGAACATACAACATGCTCCTCTGTGTCCACACGTGGGCCACTCCAGGTTCTCTAAGCTGTTATTAGAAGGGGGCGGCTGGGCTTGGCGGACTAGAGCATTGTTCCCTTCATGCCACTTCCTCCCCACGGGGCCAAGTCCAGTACCCTCATTCAGAAGCAGTGACTGTGCCCTGTACCCACCACACACCCCACTCCCCAAACCAACCTCCCTAGGAGACAGTGACAGACTTTCCTCTGGCAAAGCAAAGACTGTCTGCGTAGGGGGCACAGTGGCAGTGGGAGGAGAGGTGAAGCCCTGCAGTAACGTACTGGGGCCTGGAGACTGGGGGAGGTCAGGGACACTGCTGAGGCAAAGCGCCCTGCTCACTGTGGTTTTTGGTGCTCAGAGGACACTTGCTGAGCTCCGCGGTTGTGGCTGGACATCACTGTCCAGCTGGGTCAGGACCATGTCCCTGCAACCTCCCTGGGGACAGCCATAGGCTTCTGGGGGTGTGGGAGAAAGTTGCCGCTGGAGGTGAAGGCTGTCTGGAGGGGTCTCCCTGGGACCTCGGGGCCTCCACACTCTACTTCCCTCCCTTCCCTGCAGGCCTCAGGGCAGCGCGGGTGACTCCCGTTTCCTGACCTTGACGGAAGCCAGGAAAGGCCGGACTGGCCAGAAATGGGGAAACCCATGTTTACACTCTTGCGTCGGCTCAGCTGGGCCAGACAGCTCAAAATCGGACCGCTGAAAATCGGCAGCATGTCCCCGTCGGAAGCCTTCTCAGCCTTGATAACCACCTTCCTGTGGGTGAAATCAAACGCCGAAGACACACCCTGTGGCTGGTGCTCCTTCTCCAGGACACCCCACATGTACAGACCAGCGGAGCTCAGTCCCCCTAGAGTTCCCATGCCCCTCCAGGGCAAAGATAAGACTGGGTTCTCAGAGGCTCAGCCTGGGTCCAAGGGTTGCAGGACAACGGAGATCTCTGGGGAAGAAGCTTATGGGAAGGGTTCATGGTCGGCTAGTGCCACTGCCCTCCATCTGGCCAACCTGCCCTCTTAAGAGATGCATCTGACCCACAGATGGGGAGGTGGGAGCCATGGTGTAGCCAACTTCCTTTCCAAGTGCTACTTGGGGGCAACATTTAAGGAGCTCTTCAGAAAGACCAGGCCTTCCTGCTGACACAGGGCTTGTTGACCGAGACCTGGAAGACACACAGCTGGAGTCCAGGTTCCCACGAACACACAATTGGACTTCAGGGTTTTATTTCTTCCCACCCAGAAGGATGTTGTTCAATTTTCTGAAGGAAATGAAAAAGAGGCAAGACCACTGGATGTCTCAGAGCGCTTCTGGCTGCCCCAGGGCTGTGGAGGGCGGGCGGCTGGTACCAAGCCCCAGGGCCTCTTCGGAGCCCTACCCTGGCCTCCTGCCTGGGGCCCTAGAAAATGTCATGTTTTTCAGAGCTGGTAGAATTAAGCCAGAAGAGTTCCTGCAGTCTTCACTGGCTCTCTCCTCATTCCAATGTCCCAGCGCCAGTCAACCTCCCCTCATCTTTCCTTCAAGTGAGACACCATCAGGAAACAGAAAATATGTCTTACAAAGATAGAAAATATTTGTGAAAACTATTTCATAGAAACATAGGGCAAAAGGCCAGGGTATGTAGGGTTGGATCAACCATTTTTGTGTCATCTGGTTACAGAAAAATAATTTTGATTGTCCTTCTTATATATCTTATAATGAATAAACTTCATTAAATGGTCTTTTGTGAAGAAAAAAAAAGACTATGATGAGTGTGAAAGCTGTAAAGATTATTTTTAAAAAATAATGCATGTTAACTTCAGGAGACCTATCCTTTTTTGAGTCAATAAATGTTTATGCAAGTTTACATAAGTGGCAGGATGATATGGATTAACAGATTATATCATAATTCTAAACTTTGTAAAGTTGTTTTTGTAAACTAGCATCTTTGCCATTAAATAAAGTGACATTTAAGAACTGTATTTTGTGGAGGGTTTTAAAAAATCTAGTAAGCCATGATCCTTTTAAGGGAAAATGCCATTTGGAAATTCTTCAATTTTGGAGTGGAGGCTTTAAAATCAGCATGTTAACCTTGATACTAAAAATGTCACAGGGAAAACCTCCCAAATTATTCTACAATAGCACCCTCAATAAATCATCTCTGACCCAGACATGATAAAGATTGAAGGAACAAAAGCAGTATATTTATTTTAAAATGAACTACTCAAATACCTTGCTCCTCTCCCAGTCACAGTTGAAAGAGGATTCTGTCCAGCATCATAAACATGTAGGGGTCTACCAGTGGACAAATCTAACCTCTGACAGTGAAGAAATTATTATTTTTTTCTCCATAATGTCAAACTCGTAACAGTTGACTGATAAAAAAAGAAGTTTAATAATAAAAGCATGTTAAAGTAGTAAGTTGATTAAAACAAATGACTCTATTGTTCTATGGCCTTTTGCAATGGGACTTGGAAGCCCATCCCTTCTAGAGGCAAGATCTATTCTCCAGCTCTGATTCCAGGCAGCTTTGTGATTTACTGTTACCAAAGTGCCCGCTGTGCCAGTTCTGAGCCCGATCTCCAGGGGCCTTGCATGCTTGCAAGCTTTTGCTCTCACTCCTTCATGCTCTCATGCTCTGAGAACAAGTTGGAGGATGAGAGGCCACCTGGAGCAGAGATCAGGTGTCCAGGCTGATGGCATCCCAGACCAGCCCCCCAACACCACTCACTGAACCGTCAGGTGTCTGCAGCCATGTGAGTGAGCAGACATGAACTCAACTGAGATCCTCTGGGTCTGGCCCAGACGAGCACAAGCGCTCACCTGGCCAACAGACGGGTGAAAAGTAAATGTTTCTTACTGTATGCCACTAAAGTTTTGCAGTTATTGTATGCCATTCAAGTTCGTGGTTGCATAGCATTATCGTGGCAATCGATAACTGATGGAGTCCATGATAACTTTTTTAAAACAATATCAGACTTGTTCTTTTATTCCTGAAATCCATAGCATATCTATGAGGTAAGAATTATTATCTGTAATTTAAAATTTGAAACATAAACACACAGCAGAGGTCCCTGAGGATGTGGATGTTTCTCAGGTCCCAGTCAGGTCTCTCTGACTCCAGAACTGTGTTTTTAACCACCGAGTTACATTCTCCTTCTCCCAAAGTCTCAGGTATGAGCTCCAGCAAGACCAGAGAGTTTCACTTTACAAGAAGTAACCCTATAGCTTGATGGACGATTTATTCTGGGGAGGAAATGAAGAAGGCTGCTTCCATTTGAAAGCTGATATCTATGTATTAAAACTAACTTGGTTTTCTGGGAAAAACCAGCCTGGATAGCAGGCAGTGTTATAATCCCATCACACGCTGGCCCAGGTGCTCAGTAACCATGAACTGAGTGAATGAAACTTACATATCAGTGAAATATGTTTAGCAGCTTAAAGAAAGGAGATCTGTTAAAATTATATACAGATTTTATAACAGCCCTTTCTGTTACTCTCCTGACACATTTACTCTAAAATTAAACAAGAGCAATTATTTGACCAGATGCTTAGTCTAGCACCGTCCTCAAATTAGACTAAATCGACATTTGAAGGGAACCTGTTGGTGAGTGAATCACCATGTCTCAGAGATGCAAAGGAAACAGATTTTCTTGTGTGTAAATATTCCAGCGAAAGGAGGTACAGTAATTGGATAGAGCAGTGAGTCTTAAGGTGGTTTCAGGAACGTGTTAGAAATGCAGAGTCCCAGCCCTTACGCCATTCCCACGGAACCAGAACTCGGGAGTGGGCTTCAATAATCCCTTCGTGTGACTTCAATGCCTGGCGAAGGTGAGGAGCCGCAGGGCAAGGGAAGGGTATTATTCACAGGAGGGCTTTTCCTCTTTATACAGTTTAAGTTTGGGCCTTGAGCTAGTTTCGGAGGGTTGGAACCAGGCATCTCCCTGCCCCCAGAGGCTCCTGGAGAACTGGAGTCACCTTGCTCCCTGGCTCAGCTGGTGAATGACGGAAGCAGGCAGGGGACAGGTAACTTGCAAAGCTGCTCGGCCTGCCTGTGGCCCCTCGCTTTGCTCTAGTTCTCCCTACTCCCTCAGTTGAACCCTCTGGCTTCCCTGACAAGGTCACAGCACCTTGTATGTCATGGAAAAAATATTTCCCAGCCAAGTGCTTTGCCTCCAGCTGTGAAATTGATTAGTGGTTTTAAGGTCCCCAAAGAGACTCTACTGCCAGCTGTAGTTGCTATTTTAGAATTGCAGCAGTAAAGAGTGTGTGAGAGACGAAGGCATGGTGTATTACGTAACAGGAAAAAGTTAAAATTTTTTTTCTCTCTCAAAGTTAGGTAATGGCACAACCAGAAGAAATGTGACATGCTTTTACTTCTTCTGTTAGAGTTTTTTTTGTTGGAATAGCCTAACTTTTAGTTAACTGTTACAAAGCTACTTCTGACATCAGTATCAAGAAATTTAGCTTGTAGGGACTTAAGATTGATTGTGGAATGAGAAGCTGAAAATGAGCTATTGCCAGCTCTGAGGAAGGTGTGCTCCTAGCAAAATGCTTGGCCGGGGTCAGCTGCCCACATGCATCCAGGAACACTGCCTGAAACAGTGACAGAAAGCAAAAGTGCCTTCTATAAGAGTCACGAAAGGTTCAAGTGATTACTCAGATCTGAATTTTTTCCCCTCCAAGTTCATTGATTTCCATAAGAATGTTATAAAGGTCCAGTTAAAACCTGTGCGTCATTCATTTCCAGAGGATGTGAGGACACTAAACTTACAGAAAAATGCAGCCAGATCTGAACCTATTCTACTCTATTCTACTCTATTCTATTCTATTCTATTCTATTCTATTCTATTCTATTCTATTCTATTCTATTCTATTCTATTCTATTCTTTCCTACCCTATCCTATCCTATCCTATCCTATCCTATCCTATCCTATCCTATCCTATCCTGTCCTGTCCTATCCTATCTTGTTCTAATCTAGCCATAACTTTACCCAGCAAGCATTTATTGAGCATCTTCTATATGGGAGACATGTGCTAAGTACGGGAAATGAGCACAAAGGCCCTTAGTCTATAGGATGGAAACAAGCTGTAGCGAGCGCTAAAACAAGTCCAGTTCAACCAGAGCACAGAGCTGATGAAGAGCCTGAAGAGGAGCCTTCTTTGTTGGGTGAAGAAGAGGGAGAAACATTCCAGGCAGCAGGAGGAGCCTCTGAAGAGAAGGCAGTCTGAAAATGGACCGTGGGAAGTCCTCCAATGCAGGAGCACTTGGAGAGGCACTGGAAGGTGTGGCGGGGAAGAGAGGTCAGGCAGGATGGATTCAGGAGGTGGTGAGGCAGGTGGGGCAGGGTTGTTCAACTGTCTCTAGCATTTTGCCAAGGCGACGTAGCTGGATAGCTCTTCCAGGAGTCTGAAGGTGGCCTGCACAGGTGAGATAAAGAGGGCAGGGAGTTCGATCTGAGATACAAGAGAAGCAAACTCAATATTTGTCATTTGTTTCCCCTTAGTTACATGATATGTCCTAGCTGCTTCCATGGCCAAAGCTGAGACTTTCCCGACCAAAGCAAGGGGACATTTCAGAGTCTCTGAAGGGGTCAGGCATAAAATTCGTTATTATAAGATCACCGACTATATGGAAAATGAAACAAACAATTTACTTCTTTTGAATTTTCCCAATATTATTCAAAAAAGGACAGAAAAAACACTTTAAACCTTTGGGTATATGGGGTTAAAAATGCTGAGCACTATAGTTCCTAGAGCACCTTCTATAAATCCATCCGGGGAACTAACGTGTACCGAGCACAGCGTGACTACCACTTCTATTTTGATTTGGGTTACTAGTAGGGTTGTTATCCCTGTTGGTGTTTTCTAGGAAACACTTCCTACTCTGTGCTCCAGGTACCACATATTTTCTCTAAAGCACCTTTTAAACGCATCCTAAGGTTCTGAAGAAGGAAGACTCTGCTTGGCGCAGGAGGAAACGCACATCCAGGCCCCAGCTACTGCTTTGGGAACGAGTTATGTGAAACAGACAAATACTAAGCTATTGGCCCAGATGTTTTATTTTCAGTTAATACGTAGCAAATGAGATTTTTACATAGTGCCGGGCGGGGGGCGGGGGGAGCAAGATTCATAATAGAAAAATATATTAACTCTGAAAAAATAAATATAGGTCTCATATGTAGAAAGCTACAAACATAACATTGGAGGTAAGTGGGTTCTTTCTTCGTAAACTCAGCAATAGGACAGATGACAGAGAAAATGCCTGCCATGCATCCTGGTGTCTTTTGATCTGAATTGCAGTATTCTAAATTTTTTTTAAAAATCATCATTTCAGGAGAACAGAGTCCTATTGATTTTTCCCTAACTCAGAACAATTCAAACCACAGCAAATGAATTTTAATTCCCCATCTTTACTTATGAGATACTTCATTATAATAATAATGTAAATACCTACCTAAATATGAGAGACAAGGAGGTCTGATCTTTGCTGATGGCTGGGTTGCTGAGTTTATTCCAGTTGTAAAATGGGGTTAATTGAGGATGCTAAGAAGAGCTTGAGGTCATGACCAGATGGCAGCCATCAGTGAATGCATGTGTGAGAATAGCTTCCCAAATAATTGCTAGAAGTGACAGGGACAGGGGCTGAATGCTTATGGAAAGCAGTAGAGTTTGGTGAGTAAAGAACCCACAGCCAAGGAGAAAATCAAGAGTACAAGAGGGACCCCAGCTGGGTAGCTCATTTGGTTAGAGTGTCACACCAATATGCCAAGGTTGCGGGTTCAGATCCCTGGTCAGGGCACGTACAAGAATCAACCAACAAATGTATTAAAAAGTGGAAAAACAAATCAGTGTTTTCTGTGATGCTCTCTAAATAAATAAATAAATAAAATAAAATAAAATAAAATAAAATAAAATAAAATAAGAAAAGCACAAGAGGAAAACCAGAGGTGGGAATTTTGTGGGATGCACAAATGAAGACTAGATCATGAAAAGAAGAAAAACTGAATGGATTGGGAATTTTGAATGTCACTCTGGTTTACATCTAAGATAGACAATGAAATAAGCATCTATCACAATCAACAAATAGGCCATTAAGGAAAGAAAAGAAATCCCATATCAGGCAAATACACAAAATTATGTGAACAAGTGAAAAGAGTGGTTTGTATATATATTTGTTCTTACCAGTTGTACTAAAAGCTTCAGAAATTTGACATGTAAATATCTAAAGAACACGATGAAATTAAAAGCCAGAAAACAAACTTTGGGAAAATATTTTTCATGCATGCGATTTGTGGTGGGGGGAGGAAATAGAACACATGACTCAAAGAATCTATTTACTCACCTGTTGCCTGGAGAGCCAAATCTCCATCTTGTTAGGCATGAGTCCTGAGCCCCCAGCACAGTTCCTGGTGCACATGAGATCCCAGGAAAGGTTTGTTTTTGCATAATTTGGATGAACCAACGCAAAATGACACAGGTGTGAAAGAGGTCTCAAAAATACAAAATAATGATCACCTAGTTATCACTGAATAATCAACAAGTCACTTAACAACAGGTTGGATATATATTTTTAAAGATTTTATTTATTTATTTTAGAGAGGGAAAGGGAGGGAGAGAAACATCAGTGTGTGGCAGCCTCTCAAGCACCCCACACTGAGGACCTGGTCTGCAATCCAGGCATGTGCCCTGGACCGGGAATTGAACTGGCAACCTTTTGATTTGCAGGCCCACACTGCATCCACTGAGCCACATCAGCCAGGGTGGAAGTTTTTGAGAAGCACACTACTTCTCCAGTGCTGGAGTAGATTTGGCCGATATTTACCCCACCCCTATGATATTTCTACAAGAGTTCCTTATTGTCAGTCTCCACCTACTCTCTCCTCCCCACAGTGTAAGACATTTCCATTAGGTAGTCACCTGTTCACTCTTTCATACACCCTACTGTTAGCCACCAAGGCACTGCTTTTCAGAGAATAATTTGTGGCTGCTCAAAAACTTCACAACATTTAACAGCTAACAAAACTGTCTTCATGATAAGGTAACTGTTTTCAAAAGGAACCTATTGAAAGGAAGAAGAAAACACA